>PVIA01001649.1:0-261067 GCA_004024845.1 Tonatia bakeri
ATAAATACAAATGGTCAATAACATTAAACATGTACATTAACACAAGGTACTAGTTTTCACCAATGAAATTAGCAAAGTATTTTTTTAATTGTAAAGACTGCTGATGATATGGAAATAAACAAGACTCTCAAAAAATTTCTGGTGGGAGTGAAACATGTAAATTTTAGCAATGTATCAGGAGCCTTAACAATGTAATTATGACCCTTTTATCAGCAATTCAACTTACAGAATTTACCCTTTTAGAAATAATGAGGGACATATACAAAGTTTGTCACAAGTATTTTGAATGCAGTGTTATACATAATAGTGGAAAATTCTAATGACTCAAATTGTTATCAGTGGGAACTGGTTAAATACAATAGACTGTTATGCAACTTTTAAAAGAGATGATATAGATTTATATTTCTTGCCCATTACTGTTAATAAAAAACAGTAATAAATGGGTAAGATCCTATTTTTACATTAAAAATTTTAAACATATTTAATCCCTTCTCATTAATAATTACTTAATATTTTTACAATAAACTGACAAGTTGCATTTTTATAAGGAATTTTCTAACAACCATTTTCTTTAAACCAGAAATAAGCAAAATTGTCACACAAAAAATGGAAGGAAGAAGCAATGGAGGAAGGGAGGGAGGGCAGGAAAGGATGGCAAAAGGCAAGCAGAGAGACAGGCAGACAGGCAGACAAAAATAGCTGAATGTAAAAAATCTCACTATAAAGATAAACTATCCAGAGCCATTGGTCTTTGGAACTGACTCCAAACTGAACAGTAACTTAAACAAAAAAAAGGGGGGGGGGTTTGGTTAGGAAAAAGCAGCCCTTGAACATCCAACAGTAGTATATAAAGCAGGCATTAGCCACAGACCTCATTAGCTACCCTTTGTGCACGCCGCAAGTGAAGGCATGTTTTTTTTATGCAGGAACTGACCAAGAATCCCGAAAGTTATCAGCCCCACCTTCTCACCCCCGAGCAGCAGATGAGCTCAACTGCAAGTGGCAAAAGAAATGACTAGCTGCAGACTCTGTGCCATAAGGGGAACCTGAAGTACAGGCAAGATCAATACAATAAACTCATTTAGGGAGGGCGGGGAGGTTGGGGTAGTGGGTCTTGACTCTGATGCAAAAAGGACCATTATGCTACCTTGCAGACATGCAGACTAGTCTTTCAGCAGTCTGGTAGGCCAACTGCAGTATGTAATCATCTGCTAAGTATTTTGGGGCCATGTCTCATACATCTCTTTCTATGCAAGTACATAATGTAGAAAAAACTGTTCATGGCCCTGACTAGTGTGGCTCAGTAGATTGAGTGCTGGCCTGAGAACAAAAAGGTTGCTGGTTTGATTCCCAGTCAGGGCGCATGCCTGGGTTGTGGGCTAAGTCCCCAGTTGGGGGAGTGTGAGAGGCAACCAATCCATGTATCTCTCACACACTGACGTTTCTCTCCTCTTTCTCCCTCCCTCACCCTCCCTCTAAAAGTAAATAAATAAAACTTTCAAAAGATACATCAGTTTTATTTTCTAAAAAAAACTATTCACATGCTATTCCACTATATAAAGATGTCAATGTAAAGGTTAGAATCTAAAACTTCGATTACCTTTAATACTCACATATTTAATATAATTAATTGTCTAAGTATATTGATTTTCTTTATTATAAGACATATGTAATATAGGCAGTCCCTAACTGCAACACAACCAAAAATATTTCCCGGAACACCAGAACAGTTTTCCTTCACCAAGACATACTAGCCAACATTTCAAGGAACTAAGTACTCTCTTCATAAAAGAATAATCTCTAAGAAAGGACTATGAAATGGGTGTTTCAAATAGGTCAGTCACACAGCTCTTTTCTCCTAGCACTGCCCATACTTATATATAATATGGAACAAAGGGGGCACATGGAGATGTCAAGTCTGAATCACGGAATACTTATTTTGGAAAGCAGGACATGCCACGACACACACAGGTTTTAGGGTAGTGAAAGTTCTGGCAACCTACAGGTGTATGAATAATAGACTTGAGGGTATCTTTCTATTGGGAAGGTTCCATTTCACTTTTAAAAATGACAAAAAAACTCAAAATCAAATTATTATTTCAAAAATTTTCCAAGGAACAAGCCTGCATGCCACTTCTAAAAAAAAGCAAAGCAAAGCAAAGCAAAGCAAAGCAAAGCAAAGCAAAGCAAAGCGAAAAAAGCTTTCATTACTTTTTTCCCTGGTTTACTCAGTGTAGCTGTCTCAAGCATCCATATATTAGGCTAATACTTTAACTATAAAACAAGTCAATATAGCAGCATATGTGATAAATTGTTTAATAGTTTTAAATAGTGGTTTTATTGACTATTAGTGGTTATTTAAAACTAGACTATTTAAAACATTGCTTGTGTGATAAAAATCAATTCTAAATATTAACCAATCAACTCACCACAAACTTAAAAGATAATCCACTATTCTGAAACTACAAGTGCTATTTTTCAAAATATTTCATTCAATAAATGTCCAAAATCAACAGCAATATAAACCAAAGGAAAACCTTACGCAGTATTCCAGACTCTACTCTCTATTACTCATGTGACATTAAGAAAATCATGCATTAAGTTTCCTTCAAAATAAAAGGAGAAAGTGATTTTTAGAAATAACAAATACAATGAAATATGTATACGATTCTTACAGATAGGCTAAATACCAAACACCATTTTTAACAAAGTGACACTATTCACCTTCGTGGATAAAATTAAATTGTACATAAGAATTACAGATACTGTGGTATTGGTACAAATTCTCCCTTCTTCCTTTCAACTATGAGAAAGATCAGACAGAGAAAGGGAGGGAGGAAGCGAGGCAGGGAGAGGAGGATAGATATGTGCACTTCAGCTTTCTTCTCCTCCAACACCACTCCAAACAAAGCAAGCATACTGAATAACAACAACAACAACAAAAACAATACAATGGCCAAAGCTAAAATACAGAATGCTATCACCACACCACTTAGGGTTCTTGGTTATGAACAAACATGTTCTGAATAATCAAGTAAAAATGGAATTTATTGGCTGAGTACTAAGTAGCTCAAAAAAAAATGACACAAGGTTGGAGAATCAGGCTTGTATAGGAACGAAGAAAGTCAAGTCACAAAGTCCTGCCTCCACAGCCTGGGATAAAGCTTGCAAGGTAAGTTACTGCATCAAGAGCAGTAGGCCAGGGAGGAGCATCTCAGCAGCAGCTCTTAGATCTCGTGCCCAGGACGGCTCTAGGTGCTGCAGTGCAGCTTTTGGGCTGTAGAAATACTTCATACCAGCTTCGGCTTCTTTAGTCAAGGGAGGTAAGGGACAGACTTCTGCCTAAAGTGGAAAGAAGGCAGCTGAAACCATACATGTCCTCCACTAAGATCAAGTTTTGATAGTGGACAGACCTGAAAGTACCTTTACTTTGACTCAGTGTCTTGTTCCTATCTATAAAGGTTCACAAATTTAAAGTTCATAAAAAATAGTTCAAATCTCTTTAACATTATTAGATTTGCTTGTTACAATTTCGAGTCTATTTCCAAGGCAAAAATTTACTCTTTCTAAAGTGGTTCCATCAACCAATACTAGACTGAGTAATTTAGATGGGGTCTAGCAAGTTTCTTAATACACTATAAGTATTGCTTCTTGCTTTATATTCTATCCGTCTGCTAATTTGGTTTCTTGCTTGCCTTTTTTGCTGCAGCTGTGCACCGGGTTAACTGTTTCAATGGTTTTCCTACAATAACCCACAAATTTTTTCCTGATCAGTGTGCTGTATGATTGGTTCTTTGTTCCTAAGATAATTATTTTACATTTGTCTACACTGAACTGCATTTGCCATCTGCTGGCCCAATCACCTAAACAATCCAAATCTTTTTGAATCTGATTGCATTGTTCCTCATTATTTCCTCTAGCTCCAATTTTAGGATCATCTGCAAACTCTGAGATCTTTTCTTTAAAGCTTGGACACATTTTATTTTAATATAGAGGTTTTTTTTAAGTGACCCTAAGACACTCCAGCTGAAATCTTCTTCCAACTTGAAAAGTTTCCATAAAGCTACCTTCCAATTACAAGTCAAAGTGCTGCTAGAGACAAAACTTCTGGAACCCATTCTATTTCATCTTTCCTTACATTGCCATGTTTTAAAAGTATTACATCTTCTCAGTTTTCTCCAAAGCATAAATATTTTAAAGAATACAAGCTTTCCATTTTCTAATATACACATTAATGGTAAAATTTTTTTGGTAATAACTTTCCTAAAGTACAAGTGGCAAAGTTATGAACACCTATACATAATATACTTAACTTACTCATTCAAAATATATTTAAAAACACATTAGTAATGAGCATTTGGTACATGGTAGTCTTATGACCTTGGTCCAATTGTTTATGTCCCAAAACTCCAGTTTCCTACCCACAAAGAAGACACTTACTTATAAAGACCTAATCATCTCTAGCATTATAAATGTCCTTTAATCTAAATAATACCATATCTGATCCACCATATCTAAAATTTTTTACTTCATATTTCCCATGCTCTATTGGAAGGTTAATTATAAACCTTCCAATAATTCAGTATTTCTTTTGCAGATTTCTAATACTATAATATTGTATATAGACATTTAGCAAAATTTCCCCTTCAAATCACAGTTATTTGACATATCTGATTATAATAAATCTTTATTAATTATGATATGACACCAGGTAAGTCTTTAGATTTAGAAAGAAAGATTAGCACCATAACCTTCAGTGATTTCTTTGTATAATCACATTTCCACAAAAGCCCTATTGGAATTACCCATTACAATGATAAAAACTGCATTCATATATTTGCTACCATTTTGCTACTTCAAATGGACGATGCAAGGGACAAATTGAAGATCTATTTTTATATATCATTCAATACTCAGTGAATGCTATAAGAACATAAAGATAAATATAAGATAGTTCTTGCCCTCAGAAAAGTCTGGGGTAAGAAAGAAGTAACTATAAGGTAGAGGCATAGTCACAAGGAAGTTAGAAAGGAGGAGAATTTACTTCCAGCTACTGGACAAAAAGCTCTATGAAGGAGACACGTTTGAACTCTGTTCAAATAATACGATGTCTTTTAAAAACAAATCTATTAAACTATGAATGATATCACAGAAAAGGCAAATATATAATGCTAAGTAAAGTGAAAAAGGAAAAATAAACCCTCAAAACACAAAGCAGTTTGCTGGTCATTTCAGTATGGTGGCATCAAATGTGTTTTTTTTATTTTTTATTTTTATTTTTCTATAATGAACATACATTTTTCTTACAATAAAAAGACATAGTAAAATGTTTTCTATTAAATTTTTAAAGTTATACTTTGACCAATAATTGAACACTATTAAATGAAATGCTCTAAATCAAAACACTCCTACAATATAACTTATAACAAAAAAATTAAGTTAGTAACAAGCATTTTACCTACATATTAAATAATAAATAAAAGATCAAAAGGACACACTAAAGAATTCATAATTTATTAAGCCATTTTTTTAAAGAACTATTGATTTTGGATGATATTTCTTTCTTTATAAGGTAGGCTTTGTCATTAAGAAAAATTATTTTGAAACAGTGAATTTGCTGCTAACAATGATTAGGTTAGGTCTTTAATCTACATTTGTGAAAGGACCCTCTAACAACTAATTTGAATTTTTTTCAAACAGTTATAAAATGACACTGAAGTTGCCTCCAGGGACATTTTATTTAAATTTTAAGTATCATAAAAGCATTTGATAAACCAAAGCAAATAACCACTGACTTATTCAAATAGTTCCCATTCACTAAAACTTTGCCACTTGGTAGTACCTCAAATAAATAAAGGCCTTTGACTAATTGTGTTAAATTCCATTAAAAGTCACAACATTCCACATATTATGTAATTCCACATGTAATCTGATAAAGGCATTTCAATGGAAATTATATGTATCTTAACTTCCCACATGATTCACAGCATAGGAAAAGAAATGTGTAGGAGTAGAGAAAGGAGGAATTGAAAAGTTTTGTTACCAGAGGAAGAACATTAAGAGAGAAAGTTTCAATAAACATTCACATATTTTAATAACTGCTTAAATTTTGAAGATTCTAGTCTAATTTTTAATTCTTTGATTTTCATGCTCTATGCTAGACTATGCATGACACAGTAACTTGAAAACAAAATTCAACTGAAACTCATTTGAGATGCATTATGAACTATAGAGAGTTACTAAAAAATAACACATTTCATCTAGTCTGTTAATCCCATTAAAGCAGTGATACCTAATCTTTTTGAACCAGGGATGGGTTTTATGGAAGACAATGTAAGGGGAGTGGGCAGGGGGCAGAGAGAGGGGCAGAGCTCAGGGGAGCTTTGCTCAGAGCTTGGTTCATAAGAGGCGGCTGACTGGCACTGGTTTGAAGCCAGGGGGCTGGGGACTCCAGCCCTGAAGGATGAAATTTTACTGACACTATCCTGTTAACATCGTTTCATTGATTCGTACTAGTTTTCAATGGGATGAAGTTAGCAGGAAAACCTCAAAACAAATTCTACTAAAGGCAACGTAGTACGCGAAGGTTACAAACTAACTAACATTCACAAGCCACATTTAGTAGGCAAACAGTTCATACTGAACTGCCAAGAGCTTAATATTTAAACTTTTACATAAAAAGTCTAGATTTTTAACTTCTCTCTCAAAAAAAAAATTACTAGATCTAGAGACTCTGGCTCCACTGGGGGAAAAGCTCTCCAGTTGCCTGGGCTTCCACTAGCCCATTTCCCTCCACACTCTCTACTGCTTACTTAGCACCAGACTTGGGACTAGGGTCTGGGACCCCTCAACAGAGTGCAGAGGCAGTCAGATCTTGACCCAAATGCCAGCTCCTCCACCTCCAAGCGGATTTAACTGTTTGAAACTTCAATTTCTTCATCATAACAAAGAAGATAATGATGAATTATGCAGAAGTGAAAAGTAAAATATATAATATTAAACATAAAATTAAATGTTCAATGAATTTTAGTGATTATTACACCATTTGGATTGAAGTTCCTAAACCTAATTAAGATTTATCATAAACACTTTGTTCCTTTATAGCCTCTAAGGAAAAAATGAAATCACTGTGGTCTTACCACTCTATACAGGTCCTTTGGAAAACGCAGATAAGAACAGTAAATACTGTATAGAGTTGTTGTATTACAATGGGTTAATATATGTAAAATCTTAGAATAGTACACCACACATACTAAGCTCTAAAAAAGAGCTGGGTGTTATTACTAATAGTAGTAATGGTAGTGCTGTTTCTAGGGAGCAGGTACACATGAGCTGAATAAATGTTTATATGGAGAAATAGTGAGTAAAATTGTGACTGAATGAATACGAGACAGTTATAAAGATTGTTTCTTTGTATAGTCTTAAGAGTCCTCTAAAATCTTCCCTATTTTTATGTTAAAGCTGAAAATCTCAGTGAAAACAAGTTACTCTGATGTATAAACAGAGTGTTCTGGGCTTGAACATAAATAATTGTTAAACTCAGATGGAAACAGAAAAGCTGGCCATAATCCTAAGCATGAGGCATGCATATTATATGATGTTCATAATTTATTTCTGAAGGGGTTTTAGTGTGGCCCTATTTCATGACTGCTAGATTCAGACCAGTCTAGGCTAAGCTTTCTTTCAAGTTTTTGTTTTTTTTTTTTTAATGCCTCCAAGGATCTCAGCAGCTGAGTTTAGGACCAATGCAAAGAGGGACCTCACTACTTTTTAGGGCTAATAGCTTCAAAGCCTCGGCCATTAAAAACAAAGAATGATGAAAAAGGTCTGGTCAAACAGCAGCAGTGATTCCCTATTAAGTGGTGGCATATCAAAGAGATGATTTGATCTTTAGCATACTAATCATTTCAGTCAAAGTAGTTTTTAATTAGTCTGGGAATAATAAAGAAGCCCAATTCTTCAAGTATTTAATTTAATGAAAGATAAAGACAGTCTCCCCTGGCTAAAGTAGTATATATATTCCAGATTCTCTGTCTTGTCACAGAAATTCTTTCACTCAAAGCAATGAGAAAAAGCAACAAAATTGACTTAAAAAGAGTAATTTCCTTTCCAACCTAAATAAACTTTACACAAACTTGCCTCTGATAATCGACTAAACAAGCCGCACCACCAGCATCAAGGGAGGGTGTGCGGATATCTAGCAGGTGCTGCAGTTTATCACAAAACAGTCTAAAATAATTGGAAGTGACAACCAGCACTACCACAAATGATTTATTAGTCTTTCACTCAGCTTTTCAGCTTCCTCGGGGCCAGAATAAATAATTTACCAACTCTGTATCTTCCAATCATTAATTCTTCCCTATGCATCCAAACTACATTTAACACTGAAAGGTTCAGTGGAATAAAACACACAATAGGAATATTTTTTCCAAATATAGAATTATCTGACCATATGTAAAGGCAAATTTGTCAATTAAGATGTACAATCCAGATGCAAAAGAATTTAAGGGCTCAAAGTCAGCAACTGAAGCTGAGTTTGAGGGAATAAATCAAATGAAGAGGAAACAAAAGCAGAGCCTAGCAAAGAGCTCTCGGAGATGAGGAAAGGTTCCTGGGACTGCTAACAGCAAACCTAAGAGGCAACCTAAGAACACGGCAGGACAGAGAATTGAAACCTCAAGGCACAATCTCACAATAGTGAATATACTGACTAAACTGAGTCTACCCTAAAACTTTTCTGTAAGTTATAAAAAATACACAGTCCTCCCCGCCCAAAAAAAGGTAGTAAATTTAGAAGATGAATAGGTAAGAAATTTTTTCAAGCCCAAGAAACTTGATACATGACAAGCTGACGCATCTTCTTTAAGATATTTTAGTAACTGTTTTGAATGGGTTTATGAGATAATAACATATTCCTGGGAATCCAGAAAATATGTGTAAGAGTCAAATAAAAACTCCAAAAATTTTTGCCAATGACATTAAAAGGTATGTCTATTAATTATGTAAGAAAAAACACAGAAGAAATTATTCAGACCTAGCAATTTCTTTAACCTTTCTCTCTATTTTGAGAAGAAACATTTCCAAGGGTATTGCAAAAAGGGTTAATAACGTTAATAGTCTGATATTTGGCATTCTATGAGGCAGCTTCAAGCTGTTGGGCATATAGTCAAAGAACTTCGTAAATTGACAGCTTTCTCTTCAATGGTTTGAGAGTGCATCACACTCCAAATTTTAAGTGTGTAATACGTGTTTAAGTATACTTTTAAATATATGACTTCTACCAATATATAAATATATTAAAATAAAAGTAGCCTAAGGAAAATTATCATATAAATTTGAACCCAAAGAATGTAATTCAGATCGTAAAATGTTCAAGTAAGCTTTAAAAAATTCCAAACTATTCACAAATACGTGTATCATTCTCAGTATTCAATAGTTCACTGTTATTAACTGAAACAGTTATATAACCTCCTGGGTCCAAAATCAAACTGTTCACACTAAGCAAAATCATGTCTTATGCACGCACAGACCCCATGTACCTGTTGCTGTGGCAAATGAAGGTCCTAGCTTTTCCGCAGACTAAAATTTTTTTTAAAAAAGTAAAAACTGTAAAATATAACAAGAAGGTATTTTTTTCAAACAAACAAAAAAAAACATTCTATGGAATTTTACTGGGGGGGTGAGATGAAAAGAATAGAAAGTTGTGGTTTTTTTTTTAATAGCAGCATGACAAAGTTGTCTGCAGGCCTCCTTGTGATTTGGATTTCAAGGACAGGGGAACATCGGCAAGAAAAGAGAAAGCAATGCACAGCTCTAGCAGCACCAACTGCCTGAGGATGCTGCCTGATGCCAAAACCTGAGTACAGTGCTGCAGGGCTTGAGGGCAGCTTGTCTCACGTGCTGAAAACACTGAGCTGCATGAACGTCTGTGAAGAAGTCTCTACAAAGTCTCCTGACCCATAAATGTCCATCCAAAGAGAAAGTGATCGACACGTTGTGGTACTGATGTTGCTCTGTCATGAAGTATTAGAGAAAAATTAAGATTAATAAGCCAGATGTAAAAACAGACGGCAGGAACAGCTCAGAAATGATGGGTAAAAAGAATAAAAAAGCAAACTTCATGAAGACTAATAAAATATTTTAGTAAGAACACTCAATGTTAATGAGCACATAAATGTAGTAAATCTAAAAGCATGGACACTTTCAGGATGGCGATTATCTCTTAGAAAGGACTTTAAGACATCATCTATATAAAACTATATATAAATATATCTATAGAGAAAGAAAGAGCAAATGTTAACAAACTAATTCTGCATGGTAAATACAAGGTCACCTGTTCTATTTATCCTCTGAATTTTGTGAATATTTGAATTATTTCTGGAATATTTTAAACCTAAGCCATGTTGTAAAATTTTCTTCTGAAAAAATTTAAAGATTTGACAATACCCTTACATGAGGGTCTACCTTCCTAAAAATCATTAGTTTGGCTAGTCTCTATAGTCTAAAAGTTTTAATTCCAATCTAATAAATTAAAAATCCCACCCTCTTTTCACAAATGATTTGACTCTAACAATTTCAAATCAATTTCTCAAGGGACTCCATGCAAGTATTTCAAAATTGAACTGAGAGATTCTACCATGTAGACTTCACTTGAAGTTAAAATCATTCTTAGCAAGGGCTTTCAAATAACTGGTTCTACCATTTGTCATTAGAACGAACACGTTTGAGAACCTGACTCCCATTCCTTGGCTCTAACTTCCATTGAGGAACCTGTCATTTCATTAGTCAACATGTTTTTTTTTTTTTCATTTTCTTTGTTTATGTGAGGTATTAAAGTTTTACTTGTTTTGCCCTGCCTAGTATGGCCAGTGGATTGAGTGCCAGCCTGTGAACCAAAAGGTTACTGGTTCAATTCCCAGTCCAGGTACATGCCTGGGTGGCCTGTAGGCAATCACACATTGATGTTTCTCTCCCTCTTTTTCTCCCTCCCTTCTTCCCTCTAAAAATAAATAAATAAAATCTTTTAGAAAAATAAAGTTCTACGTGTTTAAAAAAGAAACAAAATTTCTAGTAAACCTTTAGAAACATCTAGTGAAATCTTACTCTGAAGAAATTCAGAATCACAATGACAAGCTTTTTTGTCTTTTATAAAAATTTTCTGCAAACAAATTAAGTTCAGCCCCGTTTCTTTACAGGCCTTTGGAAATCTGGCTGGTCACCTATAGCTAAATAAAAACAAGGTGCCTCCCATTTACAATCACATTTGTACATAAAAGAAAAGTTTAATATACTGTTTCTCACCATGAAGAAAATATCAAAGATACTATTAATTTTCGCAAAAACTATTATTCTCTCAAAGCACAACCATTTGATTTAAAGAATTACTGGCTTGTTATCTTAAACAAGAAATCATATTCAACTTATATTGATGTTTTCTATCTGAAGCGTGTCATGCAATATTGTAATTTATCTCATAAATCTACTAGAGTGTGATCAAATCCTATCAACTCTGATTGGCATAAATTTGAAACAATGAAGCAATCACATCTGTTGAACAGTTCTAGCTTGCTAGACATTTTAAAAGTTTACACAATAGCATAATTATGTTTTTTCTCCATAAGACCCTTCTGCACCTGATTTCAATTTTTTTATAACTTTTTTTTTTTTTGCCTGTACTGGGTTCAGTGTGACCTAACACAAAGTGGGCTACAAAATGAAACGTAAGAAGATAAGGGAAGTATGGGAGATGGAGTGATAGAGGTGGTATAGGTATGAACTGGGTATACTCTAAAAACTATTTTAATGAAACTCCAAATGAATTACAAGGTCTCAAGATAAGGGAAAATAAGTTAATTTGATTTAAAAATATAGTATATCTAGTTTTACCCTGAAACTACTATGAAAAAATATAAATGTTGAATTTAAATAAAAATACATAAACAAAAACAACAAATTCAAATTATGATTTATGAAGAAAAAGATTACTGTATGGCAAAGAAATCATCACTTAGTTTTTGCTGCAATATCCCTAATTTTTGAAACTTAAATGATTTTATAAAAATATTATAATAGTATATATGTAAGAATTACAGGTGAAAAATGCAATACCTCAAAAGTAATTCTATATAACTTTAAGAACATTTCTAATCAGGAAGCAAACTCAAGGATAAAAATCGCTAGGTCTTAAAAGATAGTGGGTCTATGGGTAAAAATGAGAGATAAATAATAAAAATAAAATTAGAATGCCATTAGGTGACTTTCTTAAGTTATTGCTCATTACTGCTTTATATATACCTCATGCCTAAAATATGACTTAAGAATATTTAAATATTCTACTAAGATAGCTAAAATACCTAAATTACTATAAATCCCCTCTAGGCCATTCATGGTAGCTAGTTACATCCAATTTTGAGCCATTTCTCCTCCTACTGAACTTTGCACCTGCCACTCCTTATGTACATACATCTCTTTAAGAGAAGATACATTCTCAAAAGTGAATACCTCTTCAACTTCCCTTCATCATACCAGCACCCTGTTTGTACTCAAAATATATTTGCTGATTAATTTATTTAAACATTTTAATTAACATTTATTTTAACATTAAAACAGGTCATGCACAACAGAAAACAATGTGGAGTGGGGGAGGCAATGAACGTCTCGGTAGCAACCCTGAACGTTGTGAAAGAAAGCCTTCAGGATTCTGAAAGGAAATGATCTGCAACCTAGAATTCTATACCCAAGCCAACTATTCATCAAGCCTGACAGTAAAACAGACAAGGAGATAGGATCCACAGAAAAGGAACGGAGCAAAGCTACCCAGCCTCTAAGGATATCAAATCTGTGACTTTCTTCTACATCACACTAACACATCACAGCATAACTCTGAAAGAAAATGGCAGTAGCAACTGGAGAAATAAAGCAGAGGATGCAACGAGAAGCAAGTATTCTCTGGGCAAATATGCCTATGAGATTGGAGGAAACCTCTATGACAATGACCGTTAGACCTCAGGTGACAGTCTCTACATTAAACCAATGTCAAATGACTGCCAAACTGTTACATGTTGAGCTCTAAAGTTGTGCTTACATGTATTATAAACAGTATCACTTTTTAAGATAAACTATGTTTCTATACAAAAAAATGCACACCCACATTTTCATTCACAACATGGTTTAATTGGGTTATTTTATAATAAGGTTTTATTTAAGAAATCAGTAACAAAATATAACAGTACAGTTTCTATAAAACAAGAGAACATTTAAGAGATAAGAGTAACCTTTCAAAATGTTTGACAATGATTACATCAGTTGTCAATTTCAAAATCCACCTTCCCTCTAAAAAAACCTGACTGGTTAGTTTCAGTTATTTTTCAAATTTTAAGGGAAAAACTATACTTACTCTACTTGGGAGACTGAGAACAAAATAAACTCTCATCTTTCAACTCCCTTTTATGCACAGTTCATATAAAGTTAATTTTTATATATAAAATATCAATGAAATCAGAAGTCTTATTGCCAATAAGAAGTCAAGTATGCAACAATGGAGAAAACAAAAGAAAAAAAATGCTTTAGCATTTATACAAAAGCACTGTAACTTGACAATTTTATCTTCCGAACATCCTTACGTCAGTCTATATTTTTTGGTATTATATACCGAAGATGATTTAAAAGGATTTGATAACCACTCTGAAACATATGTATATTTTCTTTATACAGTATATAGCCTTTAATAGAAAACTTTTCTATATCTGACCAACATTCTAAATTTTACTTATCTAATAAATTAAAGTCAAAAGTAGGATCTGATCAGTAGGTTGTATGTGTACAGGCATGCCTTGTTCATGTAATTTCATTTGTGTGATTTCATGTTCTGTTTTTGTTATTGTTGGTATGTTATCTGGTATCTACTGTTTGAGTGAGTAATATCAATACTAAGGTGGTCAAAACTAAAACACTGCATTTAGTCAGAGTATTCAATATTATTAAAGACCTTTATATGTCAGTATTATTTTGAGGTGCCCTACAAAATCCTAGCAGTACAAAAGTCCTTTTAATTGTACAAACTCTAATTTAATAAGGTTCTATTTAATTAGTCCAGAATTCAAATGCACATTCATGCCAGATATTGCAACCACATGGGAGACAGGAGGAAAGATATTTGAAACACTTCCATGGGAACAATCTTTTGGGTTGCTCTCTGAAAATATCAACACAGGGACCCAAACTCCTTCACATGCTATCCACAAAATAGATGAGGTATGAAAGAAATCTTGTGTTTAACATGACCTTTGGCTGTACTTTTACTTGTCATAACTATAAAGGAGGTACTCTCAGAGCCAACGCATAAGCTATGTTATAGTCTTACAACTATAGAGGTAGGTAGTTCATGAAGTGCTTCAGACTATAAAAAACTCCAGGCAGAATATATGAAAACTCTTACTTTTGTTACTAAGCACAATAGGCCTTTCTGAACAAAAAGAGTTCTGATATTATACATATGAATGACTAAGAATGACTGCATGAGAATTTTTCTTTTTAATGTGCATTCAAATACAAATATGCCAGTGTGGTTACCTAGTTCAACTTAACAAATCATCCATAACCTAAGTGCAAATTAACTAGAAATTTAATTTAATAATCCAATTATGACTTTAATAATATGCCATGTTAGATAAATACATGTCAAGAGGAAATTGAAAGAAAACTACACACATACTCACACACACACACACAAAAACCTTTAATCAACTCTTTTCTATGTATTCTTAATTTCGCACACAGAAATTCACCAAGGAAAAACAGTTGTTTTCAAAAATGTTTTGGCAAAGCTGTCAACTTATCAATATATATAATATGTAACATGGTTTTTTAAGGGAAAAAAAAGACCACTGATTCATCCAACATAAAATTATAAATTCCTAAGGTATAACAAATAGGATTTGTTTTCAGTACAATGTCAAATATATCATCAGAGTATTTCAAAAAAATAGAATATTTATAAGGTAAGACAAGCAAAAAAAATCCTTGTGTGATATGTAGGAAAAATTTCAGAATTATCTACTATATTATAACCACCTTTATCATACTTATCTTTTTTTCCCCATAGTAATACCTCTGTATTTTCACCTTGAAAATAGGTTCCAAAAGTTGTAAAACATCAATCATGCTTTATAAAAGTCATAGTCACAAACTGCCTTGCTTGGCTATCAAAAACATATCATAATGGAAGTTAGTTTTTATCATAAAACAATACATTTTTAAAGATACTGCATATGAATTAAGATTCCTCTTAGATATACATTATATAAGACTATTAGAAATTATTCAATAGGAATTTGCAGTATCACTGTACTAGGGTGCACATAGCTCCCAATTTTGCTGAGACCCCAGTTTACACCTACTGCCCTGGCAGATTACAGCACACCCTTTCGCTCTAAATACTGTCCTGAATTGGACAGTAAATTATGTTCATCCTAGCTATGACATTATTTTATGTCACCTAAATCAGGGGTTTTGAGGATTTTCTAATATAACATTAATTATTTGAAAAATCTAACTTAAAACTTTGAGTGATTCACACACTACCCTGCCATTCATTCAGATGCAATTACTTACGGCACTCAGGCAACATCACCCAAACTCTGCTGCTGGTCTAACTCTAACTCTGCTGTTTTCGGATGTTCTTTGTGTTTCAGACCCAGGGTGAAGGCTTCCCTTTACCCGCAGGTAGTAAACAGGGTTGGAAATATCTTTTTCCTCAGCCTCCCACCCACCAAATTCACCATTTTCCTTATTCTCTGAGGCTCCCCAAAGTCTTTTAAATAGTTATGTTTAAGTGTTTAAAATTACAACTGGTTACTTTCTTGTCCTTGTTATGAACATATTTAAACACTAAACTGTGTATTAAACACTATATTTAGTTAATTTAATAGTATGTTTGTAATCATTTGTATAAAAACTCAGAATCATTCTTATAACAATATGTATATATATAACCCTGATAATACCATTAATACCTGTAAATGATCTTAAGCTTAAAAATCAAAAGATCTGATCTTAGATATCTACCAGGTGAACGTATAATCTCCCTTAGGACCAAATTCTTCTTAGTATATAATTCCAGTCTACGATATACAGGCTTACAAGAGGAATAAAGTCAGAAAATTCAAGAAGCTCAAGCACTGCCTACTGTTCAAAAAAGATGACCAAGTGTTATGCAAAGTGAAGACAGTTAGCAAATTCAGCCTATCGGAGAGAAATAACTTTAAAGAATAAATAAATAAAACAACTCTGGTGAAAACCTACATTATAGCAACTACACATACAAAACTATCATGAGCTAAGAAAGACCCTTGAGAATCAAACTGAGTGAGTCCTAATCCCAGCACCATCACTTACTATCAGCTGAGTGGCACACATCTCTAAGTCTTTGTTTCTTCCCTTGTAAAATGAAGATAATAACTCTAGTTATCTCACTGTGAAGAGTAACAACAGTCCTTTAAAAGGTATGAGCATGGCACTTCCACAGAGTAAGGGCTCAATAAACACTAGCTATTATTACAATAATCTCCATTAATGTCTCCTTTCAAAAACAAGTCCTGAAAATTTATTTTGATGTTAGGGGAAAATTTCACATGTATGTGCACATATGTACTCACACATATGTGTATCTTCCTAGATGACATAGGTAGTAGTTCAAAAATACTTGTTAATAGTGTGCACTGGAAATATTATCATGACAATTAATATAGATCTTGTTCAACAGTGCAAAGAAAGCTTTTTTCTTCTAAAGAAGCCCACATCAGCATACTGAAGCACATTTTAAAATAAAATTCCCTAACAATATCTATGGTTGTTCATCTCCAGAACAGAAAAGTCGCTGATATATACATATACAGTTACACACATTTTTAAACCCATGTACACAAATCAAAAGAAACCACTTTCCTTTATGGCAAGTATATGAAGATACCAAAGCAATATTCTAATTAAACATTTATATATTCAATATTTCAAAATAAGAAATTTAGACATAAATATGCATAATTTACAATTCTATAGTGAAACCTGTCTACAGAGGCCATTTTCACTATATTTCAACAGTATCTAGGAGCAATGCACAATGCCACTTCTCTCTAAAACACTGAAACTAGGAAGTCCACAGTCATGCACTGCAGGCAAACACCAAAGACCATGCTGTGCACATGACACTCTTTTACCCAAACAAGCATTTTAACCTGTTCATTGAACCCAGTCAACACTCGAGCCCGAACAAGGCACTATCTCAAGAAATAGAGTCAGAGACAGAAGATATACCTTATTTGGTTAAAAATAGAAGCTTTACATAAGAGAATTATTCTCTAAGGTAAGAGAAACCATAGCTTGCATTTATAAAGACCTTTGTCCATTTAAGCTCATTAAAATAAAGCGGCATAAAACTTTCCATAAGAAAATAAATATATCACTAGGTCTGACATAAAAATTTATATAAAGATCGTGCTGTTTTCCAAATCACATGTAATGGGGATTTAAAAACAAAGGTGGCATCAGTCAAATTTATATCTCAGGGATCCAAGTCTAAGTTAAACTTCATTTCTCTGAACTTTCCTAAAAATTGTCCGGGAGTAAAATTAGATTTGCCACTAAAATAAAATAACTAGGACTCCATTATCTATTCTAAAGCAAGTAAGAAATACATACCTGTCCTTTAGAGATACAAAGGATAATGTGGACAGAGGTTTAGATGTTCAATCTCAGTTGACAAACAATAGGCTATATCATTAATTTGTAAGTCACTCTAGAATGAGTATACACAAACACACATTCTATCACTGATAGCCCTAAACAGGTAACTTTGGAGCTAAAGCATAAGTAAAATTTTATCTCTACCATAAATTACTTTAAAAAAAATTCACAGACATTACAATGAATATACTTTTGCCTTGGAGCGAATACTTTAATTTTAAAGAACCACAAAGAAAAAAATCTAAACTAGTCAGTAACAATGCAGCGTCTAAAAGCAATAAACTCAAAATTAAGTTATAAATAATTTAAAGCATGTCATGAAGATGTATTAATAATTCATTAGATAAATAATTTACTAAATAATCAAATAAATAAATAATGAAATACATAAATAAATCAGCAAATAAATAATTCTGCAAAATAACCTAAACAATAAGTCACCCAAACAAATCAGAAGCCTACAAACTCCAATGATTTTCTGGATTCTGATAGTTTTAAATAAGCAAATGTGCATAAACCAGATAAACCCTTGTTAGAATTAGAAATATTTTTCAATGCTATTGGTAAAATCATCATCTCAATACAGGAGAACACATTTTCAATTTTTAAAAGACTGCATAGGATTACTTGCTATAAATTATTAACATGATTATAATATATCCTTCTCTATATTTTACTTATAATATCTTTCCTAACATATTTTCCCTCCAAGCATTGAACACTTATTCTTAACTTACACTCCTTTATCAAAGCAACACTTACAGTATAATAGTGCTACAGCCAGCCATAGATCATTTTCCTTTGAAGAAAGTCTTCTTCATTCACAAAATCTTCCTTCACCAATGCTTTAAAAATTTCCTGCAGGGGCAGAACAGTAAGAATAACCTTAATTATTACAGATGGCACTCCATTCACTAGGACACGATGCTTTATAATTCTATAAAGTAGTAATGGGATATGGACATTATTAGTTGAAAACTATGTCAAGTCTTTGTAAGTCTTGAATGGACTAAGTACAAGCTGACAGAGGCCAGCTTCCTCCACTGCAGCTGACACGCAAGCTGTAAAAATTGGCGGGATTTCAGACATGAAGACGAAAACTTCGAAGGACAAAGTAACTGGCTGACATGTAATGCTATCCTCAATTTGAGAAGCTCAACGTCCTTGAAAGAACCCATGAGATCATTTAACTGTTATAAGTTGAATGTAGTGACAATATATTTAGAGAACCACAAAGAGTCAAAATACAACTGACCTCATAAATCAGTCTTCACTGAACATTTATTTAAAGTTTTTAACCATCCATGGAATAATACTTGGGAAATCCCAAGTATTAAGGTAAATCCATAACCATTAGATCCCAAACTAATGGGATCTAATGATTAGTTTCCCCCAAAGAAATAAGACCCTTGTAATGAGTGTTTGACACATTTAAGAGAATAAATCCAAACAATAAATATAGCACATTTGAAGAGAAGGACCTTAAAGTCAATCAAAATTATTTTATATAATTTATCTCAAGGAATTCGCAAAACAACCTTTCAAGTTAGGTAATACTTTACGTTTTTTTACAGCAAACAAGCAGAACAGGAACAGAACCACAGAAATGGAGATTACGTGGAGGGTTATCAACAGGGGAGGAAGAGAGAGGGGGAAAAGGTACAGAGAATAAGTAGCATAGATGGTAGGTGGAAGATAGACAGGGGGAGGGTAAGAATAGCATGGGAAATGTAGAAGCCAAAGAACTTATACGTCTGACACATGGACATGAACTAAAGCAGGGGAATGTGGGTGGGAGGGGGTGTGCAGGGTGGAAGGGAGCAAAGAACAGAAAATGGGACAACTGTACTAGCAGAATCAATAAAATATATTAAAAAAAAGAAAACTGAGGCTCAGAAAGACTATGCATGTTGCCTAAGATCCACAGTGGCAGGGGAGAGTCTAACTTTGTCTACACCAATTTCCTGTGAAGGTTCATTCAATTACAGACCCCTTATATGTGAGCCCAACCTGAAACATACAGCAAACCCTAGGGCATCATAAATGGATTACAGCAATTGTTCTCAACTAGGGGCTATTTGCCCACCCCCAGGGACATTTGGCAACGTCTGGAGACACTAATGGTTGTCACAACTGGGCACCTAGTGGGTAGAGATCAAGGATGGAAACATCTTTAATGCATGGGACAGACTCTCAACAACAAATAATTATCTGGCCTAAAACATTAAATGTTGAGGATGGAAAACCCTGGATCAGAATAAAATGATTGATGATGGTTGCAGTGTATGGATTTCCTATTATAAAATAATATAGATTTGGTTCGGGGAGTCAAGTTTCTTTAATATGTATAACATTATATGCAGTGGAATACCCTAGACGAAAATGTGTATCCTTGGAAAAATGGGTATATGAAGACTCTATGTACTTTCTGCTCAATTATTCCATAAATCTAAAACTGCTCAAAAAAAGGCTATTTAAAAAAAATAGTATCCTTTATTCATTTAAGTTATGAATAACTTCCTTAGAATCAATACTAAAACATAAATAAAATTAAAAATATTTTTATAACTGTAGATTCATCAAAATTCTTCCAATGAAGTTAATATGAGAACATTAAAAGTCATCTTTATGAGTTAACCTCGGCAAAGTAACTAGCCAAGGTATTTAATAATAGGGCTTCAAGGGATTATTCTGATAAAACATAATATGATATATAATCCTCAATGGTTTGTGAAGCTGGGGGGTGAGGAGGGCTCGCCTAAAAGCTATCAAGTGTTTTCCAAAAGAATATTTGTGATAATAAAAGCACTTGAGAAAAATACAGCAATATAATTATCAGAGTCCCAGAAATTATGTATCATTTTAAGTGCTTTCTTTTCAATACCAATTAA
Organism: Tonatia bakeri; assembly: GCA_004024845.1. NCBI lineage: Eukaryota > Metazoa > Chordata > Mammalia > Chiroptera > Phyllostomidae > Tonatia > Tonatia bakeri. The sequence goes on from PVIA01001649.1 coordinate 20,634, forward strand.
TCTCTCTCCAGTCTCAAAGTAGATTTTGGTTTCAACCTGGATCTAGAATCTATCATGACACAATGCATGTTTCTTTATACTTGACCTATCACATTACTACACACAGCATTAAACAATGGTATCCTTAATCAGGCAGGATTAGGTCATATCCTTCCCCAGCCAAAAAAGAAAATTTAAATAACAATAGTATAATAACTTTAGAGAGGAAGAAACAAAGGGAGAGAATTTCTGTCATGTAAATGTCTGGAAGTAGACAATCAAAAGCTGATATGGCAGCTCCAATACCAGGGGTCCAAGTTCCTTATTCCTTACATCCTTTTGCTATGCCACATACTGTTCTATTCAAAGTCAGCTCAGACTCCAAGCAGGTTACGGGAACTCCAGCTAATACATCCACACTGCAGGCAGCAGAAAAAAAAGAGAAAGAAAGGCTCACCCTGCTCCCTTCTAATATTCATATTTCAGCTTACGGCTTATAAACCAGAACCTAGTGCTTTGACCGCCCCTAAACACTTGGAGGGATATGAAATGTAGTCTCCAACACTGGTGATAATTGCCAGGTATAAAATTTGGGCTCTTTTTACTAAGGAAGACAGTAGAATGAATTTTGCAGGGCAAAATATAAGAGCCAGACTGCAGCAGAGGTTACAACTCTTCGGAAAAAATGGGAGATGTAGTCAAAATTCTTCCAGGGATTGCTTCACTGTAAACGACATGTATTGTACACATTCGTGTGTGTGTGTTTGTGGTACACACATATGAAAGAAAACCTAAATGTTTAACAACAGGTGAATACTTAAATAAATGTGGAAATAATCTCAGAATAGAATACTGTGTAGTCACTTAATATCTCTTTCAAGAACTTTCCTGATAAAAAGTACTAATAATGCTAAATGAAAAAGAATGAGCTATAAAACATTTCATGTAAAATAACCCATTTTATGTAAATAGACATATATAAAAAACATACACATGGAGAAATGTTCATAATATTAAATGAAAAGGACAGGCTATGAAGCATTTCATATAAAAGAACCCATTTTATATAACTATGCATACATATATACACACAGTATATATTTGTGCATACATCATATTTCTATATCTAGAGAGAGAGACTCAGACCATATAGAAATCAAGAAAATAGTATTAACCTAAACAAAAATAGTGGATTAGGCTTTGGGATCTGCAACTACCTTTCACTTTCCCCATACTTTTCATTACTTTCTAATTTTTCTACAATGAACACATTATGCTTATGATTATTTTTCATGAACATTTGGCCTAGATGAGGAAAACCACCTTATAAAAAGTAGTCAGATTCAAGCTTCACTTTATTACTTGGAATTTGCTGATGATTTTTTTAAAGTTGGAGAAAAATCTATAACTGAGCTGTATCTTTCCCAACTGGTACAAAAAAATACATGTTTCCCCTCAGTTGGTAGTAAGAAGCTCACTCCTCTACACCCAACTTGTCTCCAACGTACTAACACTCACACATCACGTTTGTCAGCTTTACACGAGTCACTCCGAACCAGATGCTACAGCCATCACTCCTAACAATTTACTTCGACAGACTGATTACTTCGCTCATCTCACTCCGTAGAACTAATCATTCCTACTTCATGCTTCTACAAATCCTTCCATTTTCTATATTTCTCAGTCTATTTTTTATTTCTATTCTACTGCACATTTTTCTGGTTACTTATAAAGTGCAATAGATACATCTAGTGGAAATTACATCTTTCTTATAACAATCTTATACTGTCTTGAATTTCCAGTTATTACTGGGTATATGTACTACCATTACATTGGTATTAATTCTATTGTCTGCAAGTCTCGTTATCATTAATAGAATATTAGAATTTAGAATGCCTTCGAAGTTCTCCACATTTAGTTCTCCACATTTTATATGGTAGCACTTCGAAGTGCTACCATATAAAAATGGAAAAATAAGAAAAAGAGCAAGCAATTCATATATTTAGAACTAGTAACAAGTATATAGGGTTGACCAAAATAGCAAACAAACAAAAACATCTAGAACTTGGGAAAATCAGACACACATACAAACACAACATGGAGAGAAAGAAATGCATAACCAAATGTAACAAGTGGCAGGTTTACAAGCCAGGCAGGATGTACAGAAAACCCAGAAGGTAAAAGCCACAGTCAGGAATAATCAGACAAGATCTTCAACTGAGACCAAAGTTACATAGTGCTAGAACAGTGGCTTTCAACCATGGAAGATTTTGCCCCCTCCACCCAAAAGGATATTTGGCAATGTCTGTGTTGTCACAAATGGAAGGTGCTATTTACATCTAGTGGGTAGAAGCCACGAATGCTACTAACATTCCACAATGTACAGAATAGCCCCCCAACAAAGGTGAATTTTTCAACCCAAAATGTCAACACTGCTAGAAGGAGCAGTTGAAGTCAAAAGAAGAGACAGCACTTAAACAGGAAAAAGCGACATGATTAAATGAATGGTAACTATACCACATGTCTTTAATAAACCAGGATTTGGCCAGTGGAAGAACAGCAGGAAACAAGACTAGAAAACTAACTGCACGCAGATTGTAACAGGCCTACACCAGACATCTGCTAGACCAAAGAGATAAATAAAGAAATTAGTGTATTATTATAACGTAAGAAAACTGAGGCTCAAAATAGCAACAGATTTGCTAAAACTGAAGTACAGAGGGAAGGGAACACTGATCTCCAGCAGTGTGACAGACTAGATACCTTAATACTATTAGATCCGACTTTCACAATTTGGTGGGAAAATACACTTCCATGAACTGTTTAGATAGCAAGTGAGTACAGTATCCACATAAGCTCTAACAAAATGAAATACAGTAGGCAAACCCAGAAACCAGATTTCATCCTGAGGGTATGTGCCTAACACTGGTGAAATTTAGCTTACCTTTTGATGTCTACACAAGGAAGGCTCAGGAGATAGACTCTCAAGTCTATCAAAATGAAACACCTACATAAAGCTACTCCAAAGGGCTACCCCATCATGTTTATAGCAAAAAAAGGGTCATAAAGATCTCCTCCTGTTATCCCTCTATAATTATACTTGTTCCTTATCCCTACCACCTTTAACCCCTGGCAACCACTAATCTGTGCTCTGTCTCTATGATTTTGTATTTTCAAGAATGTTTCATTAATTCTCTTGACACCTAACCACAAAGTGAAACCATCACAAAGGTTCTCATACTAAATTAACACTACTTATATAATCCAATAAATCTCATATGAAAATGTCAGCAACAACTTCCCAAAAACTCAACTCAATTTTTTTATTTAAAAAAAAATGTTTTAATCACAAAACATACAAGGATACAAGACACAGTGAATCACCACCAACACAAACATAAAACAGACAAATTAGACTGCAGATTCTTCAAGTATTGGAAAGATTGTTCAGTAAGGATATTTTGAGCAACAGAAAGGCTTAAAATATACATATATGTATGAATTAAGTGAAACAAGAAATAAAAAACACAGGTAAAATTTTAAGTTCAGTGTAAAAGTTCAACTATAGAATCAATATAAACAAAGAATAAGTAGAAAGAAAGACTTTTAAAACCTATCTAAAATGCAGTTAAGAGAGACAAAAAGAAAACATGTAAAGCAGCTAAGAGATACAAAACAAACAGAATGCGATGGTCTAACAAAATACTACCAAAACTATCTGGGATGAAGAACCATTTTTTAAATTGCCAGTCCATTGCGGACAAAAAAGACTTCCATAAAATCTGATGAAAGTGAATTTCTCTTTTTATAAACCCATGAGCTTAGTCATGGCAATAATATCAAGTTGCTACAAAATATCTTAACTTGGTGGTTTAGAATAAAGATGGATTTAAGATGAAAATTTATGGTGAAGTCTGAAGGGGAAAAAAAGACATTATTTTAGCCACACACATGGTCTGCCTATGAGAATATGAAAGCTTATAATTTAAAATTTGGACAGCCCATATCAAGTTTAATTAACCACCAATCCATTCCAATATAAATATGAAGAAAAATGAAATATATCAAGGTGCCTGTTGAGTTTTTACCCACAGTTATCATCACATTTGCACATATTCCTCTTAGCTGCTTCAAGTCTTCTTTGTGGAGAGAAAAATGCAGGCTTTAGAAAGATACCTATATACTCATATTTCAAGATCCAGAAAAAAAAGAGATATCTACATACATACATACATTCATGTATAAAAGTTTCTCATAACTGTAAACTTTTCATTGGTACTTCCTGTTTCCTACTTAAAACATGAACATAAATAAGTTTTTAAGTTTAACTCACACTGCCCACAAAGCCAAAATTCTTTATCATAAACATTTGCAAATGGCTTAAAATTGGGAGCAGGTAAGTCTAGTAGTTTACCTTTGTATCTGTCTAAAGAGGAGCTGAACTTATTACAGGGAAACTCTAATAACTAAAATCAGTGATATCTAAAGAGAGAACCGTAAGCTTTCCCGCAAAACACACCTAATAAATAGACAATGAACACACTGCTCCAACAGGCAGTGAATACATATGGTGCACATATGAGTTGGGGAATAGAACCCAAAATAGCTAACAGTAATCATTAATTTTCTTTGGCATTGAGTATAATTTTAAAATAATTCTGTTAATGTGTCCTATTCCATATCTCACTAAAATTCAACTTGAAAAGAATGCACCATGTTTATACTACTTCACATATCCGGCACTAATAAGGGTCTTGTCCTCTGGTCACACCAGAGCCTTATGCCTTTGCTTAAGGAAGCATGCATTTTACACAAGAAAGATGAATTCTAATTAGTTTCTAGGTTTAACCAGCTATTCTCTTCCATCAACACTGAATTCACCAAAAATCAACCATACCTTTACACACACATGCATGCACACACACACACCCACTAGTAAGATGTTATTTTTAAACTTTTTAACCAACATTTATTTCTTGAATAGTTCATCCTTAAAACTTAGGACATACTGCATCACAGAAAAAATTGGTAACCATGTTATAGACAACTCTTTTTCAGCAATTAAAGATTAACTCTAGTACTGAATTGCAAATATTAGTAAGAAAATGAAAGAGAGATAGTTCAAGTCTTGTTCTCACCTAATTATGAAAATTATCTTAAAAGGTTATATGACTTATTTCAAATTCCATATAGTTAAGAAGTCAAAGCTATTCATAATTATACATTTGAGCTTAAATTATCTTAAATTAAATATTCTGAATTTAAATTATCTTTATGAATTTTATAATTGAGCCATTTTTATAATTTGTAAAAAATTAAAAAATTATATCTAATCTAAATTTTAAGAACTGCAGGTTTTTAAATAAAGTAATTTTCAGTCACCTTTTGATTGGATTAACATCTACATGTAAAGAGATACAGGTTATTATTTTTGCATTTAAGTTCTCTCTAATAAAGGTAAATAAAAATCATTAACTAAAGGTTACTTTAACTTTTTACATTTCAATTAGTGGGTTTTCTTTGGGCTAATTTTTGGTAAATGCTTTTTGTTTAAAAATTATAAACTTCTGGTTAATTATAAATGCAATTTTAATCTAAGTTATTTAATTTGACATAATTTAAATTCAAAGAAATCATAAACAGTTATTATAACTTTTAATTACACTGTATTTGAAACACTTATTTTTATATCACTAAGAAAAAAACTACAGGTCACACACCATCTCTACTTTACTGTCAATGTGTTTTATCAAAAACTGATCCTTTTGTTCTAAAAAGAATATATTAGCTATGACATTACACCTGTTTTTCTCTCTTCAACATTTATAAAAATTTTTACAGTTAAGTATAACTTATTCGGAAATGTTAGTTAAGATTTGAAAGTACATTTTATAAGTTAAAGTTCCTAGAAGCACTTAGATACCTAAATTTAATTTGCTGAATAGTTACTGAAAAGATTAAACTACTATAATCAAAGACTTTTATAATAGCAACAATAAAAAATCAATGCAACAAATTGTTAAAAGAGAAATATTTCATGTTTTTGCTGAAGACCCAATTATTTCTATATATTCTAGTATGCAAAATCAGGTAAAACAAACAGTTGTCGGAGTTCTGTATGACGGCTTTCAATTCTGTGAATGAGGCACAAATTTAGTGGTTCATGGCAGTCAGTAGAGCTCCTCCACAACCATACACACAAACTGAACAATAAATACACAGAAATTGTCGTCTTCCTCTGCATAAGAAGCCAAGCTAATTTTCTGGACAGGAAGATTGGGAATAGAAAGTTCACGTTCTAGTAAGGATTGGGTTGGCCCAAAAGTCCATTTCATTTTTTTCTGTAAAATAAAAGACATATTTCATTTTCACCAATAATTTTATTGATTTGGATATTTTGAGTATGTTGGCTATCTCCTGCTATTGGCTTCTAGTGGGTAGAGGCCAGGGATGATGCTAAACATCTTCCAATGTGTGAGACAGCCACACAGCAAAGAATTATTTGGCCAAAACATCAATAGTACCAAGAAACTTCATGAACCACTTTTGACATATTCGATCAGTCACAGCACCTTCTCCATACACTGCACAAATTTTTTTTGTGCATTTCAATCGCGTTATTACCTTTCTTGAAATAATAAAGCATAATATGCCAAACATGTTGCATATTTTCTTCCATCTTCAATATTAAAAGGCTACACACAAAAAAAACATGAAATTTGTTAAGTTTTTTTAAATGCATGCTGGTATGACAGCTGTCACAATACAATCTAACAAAATTGTCTCAAATGAAGTTAAAGACAACAAATCACCCCTGGAGCCATCATACAGAAAAAATGAAACAAACTTTCTGGCCAACGCAATACTATGAAGTCTGAATAGAGATGAAGCTATAAATGGAATTCATGGATGAACTTTTTTTTGAGAAACTTTACATTTATCAGAGAAATAAACAATATTACAAATATCCATGTTCTCACTAACCAGATTTTTTTAACAAATGGCATTCACATTATGCATTCAAATTCATGTAAATATGAAACCATAGTTGTTTCATGTATATTTACAAAAGAACTACTAGAGACAACGTTAAAGTCAACCATTCACAACCCCCAGTGCCATTTCCTCCATCTCATCTCCTTATTAGCAGCCAGTATTATGAGACTGGCATGTAGCCTCCTCAGCCATGTTCTACATTTTCATTTACATATTTAAATAACAGAGTTGTGTTTTGTATAATTTTTCTATTTTCATAAATAATATCACACTGAAAGCACTGGCTTTTTTCCATTCAACATTATTTTTGAGATCTATTTATACAAATGTATCATTCCTTTTAACTATTTAAAGTACTGAATCAAACATGCATACCACATTTTATTTACCCATTCCTCCACTGATGGGCATTTAGGTTGTTTCTAATTTTGCACTATTACAATGTTTGAACAACTATTACAACGTTTGAACAACCTTGAACAAGTTTCTACGTTCACATGGAAGAACATGTGAACTTTGTTCTATAAAACAAGGCATCTCAGCTTCAGCACTATGGGCATTTTGTACTGGATAGTTCTTTATTGTGGGGATCTGTCCTGTCAACTGTAGGACCTTTAGCAGCATCCCTGATATCTCCAGCCACTAGAGGTCAATGATACTTTCCAAACGTGACAACCAAAAATGTCTCCAGGCATTGTCAAGGGTCCCCTGGGAAGTAAAATTGCTCTGCTGGAGAACCCTGCTGTAAGACCTACATGAAAGTAGAATGTCTACATTACGTGTATATTTTCCATTTTACTAGATACCCAATCATTCCCCAAATACTTACATCAGTTTATACTCAGATCAGTATATAATACCTCTGGCTTCCAAATATCCTTGCCAACACTTGATCATGTGTATTAAATTTTTCCAATAAAATAAATATTAATTTTCCAAAAGGACATTGACACTACAAATGTTAACTTCAAGAATAAGTAGTACACATGTGTCACTTTTAAGAAATTATAATATTAAAACCCTAAGCTTAAATGGGGAAAGTGACCTACATCAGGTCCCTTCTCTCTATTTTAATGTCTTTTTTTCTGCTAGATGATTTTTTCTTGACATTGATGCATATCAGTATTAGTTTACTGAATTAATTCTAACTTTATAAAACTTATTTTTCCTAGAAGCTTCAAAATTATGATCCTTGTTCCACTTTCTTAAAACTTTCAAGATATACAAGGAGTTTTAAATAAGTCACTTGAAATATTTCAGTTGATGTCATCATTTATAGAAGATTGATGACTTAACACTTCTAAACTGATGGTCTCTAAATACAAAAGTAAGCCAGAGATATACAACAGGGCAGTCACAATGGAAACACGTGTTACCCAACCTCTTACATGCACAATAATCTATTTTGTAAACTGACTGCAGAAGTGGAGTCGAACTGAATCAAGATGGTAGACTGAGATCTGTCTAGTCTCACCTTCCCATACCAACCCTCCAGAAGTTCGGTCTGGAATTTGTAGTTCACAATTTCTAGCCCCCCTGCAAAGACCAGCTGTAATTCCTATTCATCTGTTCTATGAAATACCTTTATGGCTTTTTAATATAAAATCCTCTTTGGGCTAAGCAATCTTGCATGGATTTCTATTACTGGTACCCAAAGAATGTTGTCGAAGATAGTGGCACACTGAAATGACAATGATCCCACTGATAATGACTCCAACCATAACCAGACTAGAAACTGGAAGTTAGACCACAAACTTAAAGGAATACCAGAAAGAAGAAAATATTTTAATTGATGACACAGAGAGAAAAAGAATCTAGTAAAGCTGCTGCAAACTACAGGAGATTCTCTGAGAGTGGTGTCCAAACACAAAAAAGTTATGATACGTGATGCTAGAAAGAGTCTAAAAGCTATCGACAGCATAGAGGGTAAGAACTTCCAGGCAGATTACCATCCCCACACCCAAAGCCAAGCATCCAGTAAGAGAGGCATCTGTCTCCTCCAAAAAGGAGTAGTAAGTATAGACCCTTAATTAAACCATATTTTCAAAGCCTGGTGCCCCACCCAAAGAATGTGTACCTCACATTATGTATCTTAACATTATGTCATTAAAAGTTTCTGAGAAACAGTAAAATGTTCAAACCAGTGTTTTAGGAATATTAATCCTGTATGACTAGGAAGGATGAACTAAAAAGAGGGAAGAATATAGAGAACAAAGCTTGCTGGAAAACAGTGTAGGCATTGTTAAGAGCCTGAATTCCAGGCAAAGACCCTAAGAACAGAAAACACAAATTAACCGAGAAATATTGATAAGAATAGAAAGAACTTGTTTAATGACTTGATGTTATGAGAGAAAAAAAGATAAGAAAAAGATGTCACCATTCACTTATTTGTTCACAAAAATACCTATTATATGCTTTGTTCATTACAGTGTCCCCAGCATTTAGCTTTATTAAATTAATCTGAGGATAAGGAAATCAAAAGTAACCTTAAGATTTTGGACCTGAGAACATCACATGAGGCAAATAAAGAGAGATCTGGAGAGAAAATTAGATTTTAAAAGACTAGTGATTATTCCAGCTTTAGAAATACTGAGTTGTTTCCTATGAATTTTATTTTATGTGAAAAAGTGTTTTTATAACACTTGTATAAAAGTCATTAACTTTCTATTAGAAAATATTTGATAAGTATAAGATTATATGTAATGCATATTATAAAGTACAGTAATAAAATGAGTATGATAAACTCATCTCTGAAACTAAGAAGTAGAATATTACCAATATTTTTAAGGTCCTGGTATGTTCCTTCCCAATTCTAGCCTGCTGCTGCACATCCCACATAGGAAATCATTCCTTTAAATTTCTTTCTAATCATACCTTTACTTTTCCTGAACATTTTACCTTATCACGCCATTACTTCTCCTGGTTCTCAGGCCTTCAGACTCAGACTGGAACTACACATTGGCTCTCCTGAGTCTCCAGCTTGCCAACTGTAGATCTTGGGGTTTCTCAGGTCCCATAATCATGTGAGCCAATTCCTAGTAAGTCTCTTTCTAAACACACACACACACACAGAGACACACTTCTCTGGAGAATCCAGCCTAATAAAACTGTTGACCAAGAATTCTATATCCGGCAAAACTGTCCTTCATAATTAAGGAAGAAATTAAGACACTCCCAGACAAAGAGTTCATTGCCACTACACCTGTCCTACAAGTAATGGCAAAGGAGTCCTGAAGTCTAAATGGGAAAAAAAAAAAAAAAACACTACAAAGTAATTCAAAGCCATATGAAGAAAGATCTCCAGTGATGACAAACACATGGGCTAACATAAAGGCCACTATCATTATACTTTTGATTTGTAATCTCACTTTTTATTTCTTATAATACTGAAAAGACAAATACATCTAAGATATTATAACTGTTATTAATATACAACATATAAAGATGTAATTTGTGACAAAACAACATAAAGGTAGAGAGAACAAAGGTATTTTAAGAACAGACTTATATGCTATTGCTGTTATGTTGGTGTCCATTTCAACTAGACTATTATAAATTTAAAATGTTAGCAGTCATCCTCACGGTAACCCCAAAGATATCTTAAAATATACACAAAGGGAAATAAGGAATGAAAATGGTTGACTATGAGAACCAATTAAAAACACGAAAGGTAATAACAGAGAAAATGAGGGTCCAAAAGGTATAAGACATACAGAAAACAAGTAACAAAATGGTAGACATGCTTCCTTATTAGTAATTACTTTACATGTAAACGGAGGACATCCAACAAATTGAAGAGTAAACAGTTCTATAAAAATAGTTGAAGACTTCAATCCCCTACTTCCAATAATGGAAAGAACATCTAGAAAGAAGATCAAAGAGAAAACAGGGGACGCAGACAATACTATAAACCACCGAAACCTGACAGGCACATATAGAACACTCCACAGATAAGAGAGGACACATTCGTCTCAGGTGCACATAGAGCATTCTTCAGGAAAGATCATATGTTACACCAGAAAACAAATCTCAATAATTTAAAAAGACTAAAATCATTCAAAATATCTTCTCTGACCAAATGGAAAAAAGCTAGACATCGATAAGAGAAGGAAATTTCCGCTTATGTTGAAGTCAGTGCAGTCTTAGACAACCCGTCAGTGTGAGTGGAAATCACAAGGGAACTGAGTTCAGAGTTGAACGGACACAAACAGGATCCGTCAAAACTTACACGACGCCGTGAAGGCAGTGCTCAGAAAGTTGTTTATAGCTGTAAATGTCTACATTAAAAACAGAGATCTCAAATCAATAATGTAACTTTACACACTGAAGACTGAGAAAAAGAGCAAACTAAACCCTTAACTATCTGAAGGGAAAAAATAATCAAGATCAGAGATAAACACAACAGAAGATCAATAAATCCAAAAGTTGTTCTTTGAGAACATCAATAAAACTGACAAACCTTGAGTCAGAAAAAGAAAAAAAGAAACACAAATAACTAAAATCATAAAAGTGGAAACATTACTATAGACCTTAGAGAAATAAAAAGGATTGTAAGAAAATACTGTGTATGCCAACAAATTAGATAACCTAGATGAACAGACAAAGTCCTAGAAATGCCAATTACCCAAAATAACTCAAGAAGAATTAGAAAAATCTCAATGACTGAAACTGCAAAAGAGATTGAATCAGTAATCAATACCTCCCCACAAAGAAAAGTCCAGGACCAGATGGCTTCACCAGTGAATTCTACTAAACATTTAAAGAATTAACACCAATTATATTTCCAAACTCTTCCAAAAAATTTAAAAATGTGAAAGACTTATTAATCCATTCTGTACAGCCAGTATTATCCTGATATGAAGGACAGACAAAGCATCACATGAAAAGAAGACTACAGACCAACAAAGTTCTAGCAAACTGAATCCAACAGCATTTTAAAAGGATTATACACCATGACCAAGTGGAATTTTCCCCAGAAATTTCAAGGATGACACAACAGAGGAAAATCAGTCAATGTAATACATATTACTAGAATAAAAGGGGGAAAACACACACAATCATATCAGTTGCTGCAGAAAATAAATTTAACAATATCCAAACTACCCTTATATGGCTAAAAAATTTTTATAAGACTAGAAATTAAAGGGAACTTACTGAACATAATAAATGACACTAAGGAAAAATCCAAAACTAGCACCATACCCAATGGTGAAAAACTGAACTCTTTTCCCCTAAGATTAGGAAAAAGAATAGGATGCCTGTTTTTACCACTGCAATTTAACAGTGTACTGGAAGTTCTAGCCAGAGCAATCAGACTAGAAAATAAAAAATAGAAAGCATCTAAATACAAAAAACAGTAAAACTATCTCTATTTATAAATGAAATAATCTAATAAATGTGTAAAAATCCCATAGAATCCACAAAAAAAATCTACAGCTAATAAACAATTTCAGTACTGCAGGGTACAACACACACACACACACACACACACACACACACACACACATACCCCAACTGTGTTTCTATATAACTGCAATAAGTGACCCAAAGAGGAAATTAAGAAAGTTATTCCATTTACAATAGCATCTAGAAGAATGAAATAACTTGAGCCAAGGAAGTGAAAGATACATACACTGAAAATTACAAAAGATTGTTTAAAGAAATTAAAATCAACCTAAATAAAGACATTCCATGTTTGTGGATAAGAAAACTTAATATTGTTAAGATGGCAATAACTACGGATTCAATGCAATTCTTATCAAATTCCAACAGCCTTTTCTGTAGAAGTAGTATAAAGCCTATGGCTAAATCATACAGAGTTGTTACTTTCTTCATGGATTTCATCCTCTAAACTGAATTCAATTATGACCTTGCCTAGCTAGTACCTCCTAAATCTTTACCATCAGCTTTGACTTCCCTCCTGACTTCCAGACTCGAGTTTCCCCTCTTCCTGCAACAGGCATGACAGAAGGAGTCACAACAGTCACTAAGTTCACATTTGTTTTCCTACTTCATCACATGGTCTCAGCTAACAGGTCCTACCTAGTCTTCCATGTTAGCAACTCTGGTTAGCCAACCACCTACTCCACGCTCCCCCCCATCAGTCAGTCACCAATTTTAGTCAGTTCTACCTCCATAACATCTTTCTTTCTTTTCCTTTCAACTAATAAAGTCATTATTTCAAAACATCACAATTTCCCTTCCTTCAATTCCTCTTCTCAATACAGTATTATATTCCCAAATGGAGGTCAAGATATTAACAATGCAGTATCTACCATACTTTGCCCTTCTCAAAACCCCTCAGTAGCTTCCCATTTACTACAGGATAAAATTCTACCTCTCCACAGCTTGATCTTCAAAATCTTCTATAAGATGGATTCAACCCACTTGCCTAAGGTCACTTTTGAGGTTATTCTTGAGCCCTGAATGACAGCAAAAGCATTTATCATTCCTTTAGCATACCTTGGCTTTCTCACCCAGTTGCTTTTTCCCTAGCATTTTTCTACACTTAACTGAATTCCTCGTCCTCCAGGAGCCATGTGCTTTTATTATTCTATCAAAATATATTTTTCCTCCAGTCTAAGATGCCATCAAATTCTAAGGCATCTGCCAATTTTAGAAATGTTGAAATGTGTAAAAAATATATGCCTTACAGTAAAATACAGTAAATAACTTCTTCTTCTACATTCCCTCAATACAGTGTTTATATTTCTATTTAACTTACTTCTTGGGCCTTGTATTATGGCTTAATATCTGTAGATCATAGACTTCTTAAGGACAAAAACTGTCTTGCTCATCTATGTCATAGTAGAGATCCCACTGGACAACCCAGATGAGATTTTGTAAAGAGAAGAGAAGAAGAGAAGAGAAGAGAAGAGAAGAGAAGAGAAGAGAAGAGAAGAGAAGAGAAGAGAAGAGAAGAGAAGAGAAATAGCACTAATAACACTTACCTCGTGTTTATTATCAGAATAAATTATAGAATATACATTAAAATCAATGTGTAAAGTGGATCCTATTCAAATGCCGGATTTTGGTATTTTAAGATATATTTACTAAAATTAAATGTCACACTGCAAATCTGTTACTCTTCAATATCAGGGACTACATTAAGGAATACAGGATATTTTTCTCAAGGAAAGCTCTATAGGAAATTACTGCATCCCGTAAATACTTCAGGAACACAGCAGTCGCCTGGCTCCAGGAGGACAAAGCACCCTTCCCACACTCCAGAGCACTCAGTCACTAGATCATGACTACTGATTCCCACTCCCGCTTCCAGAGAGCAAGTAACAGAATATCAAGGGAGGCACATGCAATGTGAAAACAAAAGAGCATCAAAGTGGGGCATGGATTGAGAAGCTTGGCACTGAGATGAAGTGAATGGCTCTGAGACATAAAGGGACCTTTGGAAGTTTGTGTCTAACACTCTTCTATTGCCTGGACCAGTGTAATATCCTCTCACCAGGTCTCCTACCTCCAGAAGGCACCCTCGTGAACTCATCTTCCTCATTTATGGAAAAAGCACAGTTTTAAAGCGAAGTTCACCAGGCCACTCCACTACACCTTCAACAGCTCCCTATCAGCTTGAGAGTAAAAATAACGTCGCCTCCTCCTGGCTCCCCAGTCCCATTTTATGAGCCAAACTTGACGCTCCAGCAACAGTGACTGAAATTCCTTATGCATGCTTTCAGCCTTTGCTCAAGCTTCTCCTTCCCGCATCATCCCTTCCACTTCTCTTTACCAATCTCTTAAAGCTCAGCTCACATTTTCCAACTCCTGAAGTATTCCATCAACTATATGATTGGGTTAACTGCTCCTCCCATGAGTTCCTACAAAAAACTGTCCCCACCTCTAACTTATCACACATTCTACTGAAATTTTAAAATTGAAAGTATCCTTTAAAAAATAAAAACTCTTCCAGTAGACTGTACCACAAGACCAAAAACCAAGTGTTTTCAACTTGGCAGTCATTTCCCTAATATAGTCTCACTCAGTAAATGTTTCACCTAACTGAGACGCTGATCATAATATTGTTTTTTATGGAATTATTCCATTGCCCACCCCCAAAAGAACCAAGAGGAGTTTGTTTTTTGTTTGTTTGGGGTTTTCATAAGCCAAGTCTTCTTTATGGCTAACGCTACACAACCACACAGGTATATTAATGACTATT
This sequence comes from Tonatia bakeri, assembly GCA_004024845.1. Taxonomy (NCBI): domain Eukaryota; kingdom Metazoa; phylum Chordata; class Mammalia; order Chiroptera; family Phyllostomidae; genus Tonatia; species Tonatia bakeri. The sequence goes on from PVIA01001649.1 coordinate 35,779, forward strand.
AGACATTAACAACATAGTCGGTGACATAGTCCTCTAAGTTTTTAGATCCATTCCCCAGACTTACCAGGGGTTGCTCTGTATTGGGCAACTGCAACTTCCAAGCAACACTGCCCTCTAGCTTCCAGGAAGATTTGGCTGGTGGGAAAGTACTAATGGGTGATACAAGGCAGAAGAGGGAGAAGCCAGAGTTCTCCTCACTCTGCTTACTCCCTCCAGGAGTCTTGCCCTCTGACGTCCCACCTCCCACCATGAGGCCTCAGCCATGGCTCTAGCTCCCCCACCCAGCCCTGGCTTTTGTGCTCTGGTAAGACCAACTTTTCTCATTTGCCCCAGCCCTAATGGCATCACAGAGGCCTTCAGGCATTGTTAATACCTGGTTTGTCTCACAGTTCATATTGGCTTCTCAGCAATTGCCTGTGCAACCAGTTCCTGGATTAACTTTCCTCTGATGAAAGACTTACTGTGTTTACTGTCATCTGGATGAATCCTTACTGATTCTGTGTTTAACTGTCATTTAAAATAGAGTCAATCACAATATACCTCAGCATACTACAGCATAACAACTTTTGATCTTAAAGAAAACTTTCTACACAAAAATATTATTCAGAATACAAATAAAGAGAGAAAGAGAAAAGAGAAGGGAGAGAGAGAGAAGGAACCACGCATTAAATTCTTGAAGTAGCCCTGACTAGTGTAGCTCAGTTGGCTGGGCATTGCTCCACAAAGCAAAAAGGTCACCAGTTTGATTCCCAGGTCGGGGGACATGCCTGGACTGCAGGCCGGTCCCTTGTCAGTCAGGGGCATGTGCAAAGAGCAACCGACAGATGTTTCTCTCACACTTGGACATTTCTCTCCCTTTCTTTCTGTCTCCTTTCCCTTCTCTCTAAGGCTAAATTTTTAAAAAGTTCTTAAAAGTAAAAATAAGGAATGCAACATTTTATTCATATCAAAGCCTTTTTCAATGGGATACAGTCTTTCCTCAGCTGCAATGTTTGCCTGAATTAAGTCAATCACTTATAATAAAAATGTCACTTTTAAAAAACTTATTTAGTAGAGGGGAAAATTGGAAGGATAGTGGGAGTTGGAGTCACTACAGGCCAAGACATCTGTTCAAAGGGAAAAAAAATGTTAAAAGACCTCCTGTCACTGACTTATCATTCAAATCCACAAGACTCAGTCCTTGTTCAAGACAAATCCAACTAGACAAATCCGTTAACCTTTAACCATTAATCTTACCTCATAATTTTTTAAAAGATCATAAAATGTTAAAGTTGAAAAGAATCACTTTAAACATAAAGAATAAGGGCACATTTGTAAACAGTTCAGTGTTAACAACTGATTATTACAGAACTTTTCAACTCCCCTTTCATGTAATCATTATATGAAATTCCTTAAATAGGCTAGTATAATAAAATAATTCAGCAATCACTCACCATGCATAGACTATTTCAGAAAATGAAACATTCCAGAGCAAACATCTATTATTTTTTATTTTCTGAATAAACAGTACATCTTTTTTTTTTTTTAGATTTTATTTATTTATTTTTAGAGAGGGAAGCGAGGGAGAGAGAGAGAGAGAGAGAGAAACATCAGTGTGCGGTTGCTGGGGGACATGGCCTGCAACCTAGGCATGTGCCCTGACTGGGAATCGAACCTACGATGCCTGGTTCGCAGCCCGAGCTCAATCCACTGAGCTACACCAGCCAGGGCTTGAATAAACAGTACATCTTAATCACTGACTTAATTGTTCTTGATCACAGAAAAATACTATTAGACAATGATCCCCAAAGTACAGCAAAAGATCAATTTAAGATTAGACTGTGGAAGACTGAAATATGTAAAGGAAGGGGCCTGAGGTTTGAAACAACAAACATTTCCCGAGCAATTATGCACCACCAGGCACTTTACATAAAGTACATCATTTTAGTTAAAACCTCACAGTGAGGAAATGGAAGTCCAAAAAGGTCACATCATTTTTCCAAGCAACCAGCCTAACTAGCAAACAGTAGAAGTAAAATTTAAGTTCAGTTCTGTCTGGCTCTGGCATCTGGCTCTTTCTTTCTGTCTCTGGAACAATGTTCCTGTGAGTGATTTTAAGCTAAAAATGAACTAGAGAATTACTTTTTAAAAATTAAAATGCTAACTTACATGACAATCTCTAGCTAGTATTTTAACTATTGATAGTAATTATTATCAAACTTACACACATTTTTAACATAAATAGTATTTGTATAAATATAAAGAGAACTTCACTCAGCACCTAGTATGTCAAGCTCTGCAAATAAACCAATTACAAGAAGGACCTACCTCAAAAGCATGTAACTAATTACCAATTAATAAATATTTCTGATACAAAAGCCTTAAAAATGAGATCAGCATCACCAAGCTACACCCAAGCGTTCATATAATAAGAAAAACTTAGATATCTTTTGTTTTAACCTATCAGCGTTTTTAATAGTGTTGTAGATATGATTATATCTAAAAATCTCTTCGGTTCTGCAAAAACGTCAAACTAGAGCACTAAAAACATATATAATAAACCCTACTGAATAGACTAAAGTAATTTTTATTCCTATGAGGAATGACTGATTCATATGGAGTTTGATATCATGAAATAACACATCTTCAAAATATAAAAGGTTGAAAGATAAAAGAAAAATCAGGCTCATTCCAATTTAACCTATAATTTTTCACATAGCACAACCACTAGTTAAAAAGAAATTACCAGCCTGTGAATATAAGCCAAAGCTCACAACAGAAAATACAAAGTCAAATGTAAACAAAAAAATGTCTATATGAGTTTTATACAGTGTCTTTTCTAATCCTATGTATTTTTACTAAGGCAAAAATATATCAACTTAGAAAGTATAATCTTAATGTTCTTTAAAGTTTGTGATTACAAGGGATTATCTCCAAGATCAAAAGCAGCATTGCATAGATACCTACATCACATGATCTAACTGCACAAAAATTTGTCACTGCTCAATTTCTGCATCACATGAGAGTCTAAATCAAAAAAATTAAAATACTTAAGACACTTAATAGGGAGCATTTGTGCATGTACCGTATTTTGCTGTGTATAATGCACACTTCTTGCCCAAACTTTTTAGGGAAAAATAAGGATACACATTATACATGAGTATAATGAATACATACCCATGGGTATAATAATCCCATGTATAATACACACAAAAACATGGCTGCACATTATACACGGCAAAATACAGTATTGCATGTAGACAAAGTTATGTCACTGTTTTTACCCAAATCATTTTCAAAGTATTTGATTGGAGATCCTAGAAATTCCTTTTTTTTTTAAGATTTTAATTATTTATTTTTAGGCAGAGGGGAAGGGAGGGAGAAAGAGAGGGAGAGAAATATCAATGTGTGGTCGCCTCTCCTGCACCCCACACCGGGCACCTGGCTGGCAACCCAGGCCTGTGCCCTTGCTGGGAATCAAACTGATGACCCTTTGGTTCACAGGCTGGTGCTCAATCCACTGACCCAGGGCTGGAGATCCTAGAACTTACTGAAAGATTAGAAATGCCTGCTTTGTTTCTAAGAGTTGTCTCTGTAACTTAAATAAACTCAAAAGTTACAAATACAACATATTGCTGTAACCAACGGTTTAAAAACAATATCGAACTCCCAAAATATAGACTACTGAACTGTCTTCATGTCTTCATTGTCTATACATATATATATATATTTATTTTTGCTATGATAGTAAGAACAGTGGTTTAAAAATGCAATCAACCAATAATATGTTCTACATAATTATCACTATTCAATGTGGGAAAATGTCTAGATGTTAAAGAATAACAAACTAGAAAATAATATGCAAGGTGTTACAAGTGATTCCACTTCATAAAAAATTCTTGTCCATGACTATAAACAACAAAAAGCAGAAAAAAAAAATCTAGGTCTAAATATTTCATAGAAATTAGTATCCTCAATTTAAATAGCAATGAAGTGTTCTGATCGCTCTTATTTTAAATTATCGGAAACCAACAAATACATTTAACTTCTGAAAACTAAAGTATAAAGTTTTAAGTTCATACTTTATAACCATTTTTTGGACTAAATTCCTAAAATATTCAGGTTTACCATAAAGTAACTGTCATCGTGAACTTCAACCTCAGGAGACAGAAATATTTATGTATACACACACACACATATGTGAATATATCTGAGGACATATATATGAGTGTGTATACATACATACATATATATATATATGAGGGGGGAGGGAATGGTGACGACAATCTTTTTAACTTTATCTAAAGGCTGTCACTGACTTCACCTTGCCTTCTTTTCTGCCGTGAAGAATGTGAAGCTGTGTAACCTGTAGGCAGCATGCACAGCTGATAACATGCAAAATTAACCACCAAATCAACAAGTCACATCACATTCTGACAATTTCTGAATCTAAAAACAAGGTATTACTATCAGTGTCCATAACTCTTCAACAGTAAAAGTATAATCAACTCTACATTATTTATACCATGAACAATTTCAAATTCCTTGCCAGATTCAATTCATTTTTCTGTGTTACTCAGTAACTAACAATTAGTTGGAAACCCACTAAGAGCAACAAACTGTACTCACTGCTTTTGACAAACGTTACTCTATTCCCTACCACAGGGTAAAACAGACTTATTCTTATTTTACAGATGAGAAGACTAAGTATCAGAAAGGTTAAGTCACATGAGCAAGACTAAATTAAATTACTAAATGATGGAGCCAGATTCTAATCCAGGTTCATCTACCCAACTTTACACCACTCTATACTCCCATTAATGCTAACTTTGTTCAGGGATTTAAAAAAAAAAAAAAACTCCCTCTTGTTTCCCCAGAAATTTCTATTGAGGACTGAGGGATGAGAATAAAGTCATTTCCAGGAGTTATTTTGCAAATGCCAAGACTTGATGACACAATTTTCTCCAAATTCTTCCTGGTGACTTTTAATATTTCAAATACGAGTATTAAAAATTACATCATTGATACAGCAAGACTTAAAGGCATGCATTAATCACCACAAAAGATTTCCTACCTCACTGAAGATTCTGCAAAGAGCAAAGATCCCAAAGTTGGGAGTAATATATCAGTAAAAGTATTGTTAAAAATTACTTCTGTTTATTAAATATAAACACAATTTTCTAAGAAAAAATACTACGTGAAGCTTGGAATTGTTTACATTAATTAACAATCCTTCTTTTTTCCGTAATAACAGTAATAACAGGGAAAGAAGGGGAAGGGCAAGAAAAGGAACACGAATAAAGGACTAATGGGCACAGACAACTGCAGAGGGGAGATTGACTGTGGGAGCTGGTGAGGACAGGGTGGGGGGAGCAATGGGGAAAAGGTGGGACAGCTGTAACTGAACAGCAATAAAAATAAATAAATAATAGAATCCTTCATTCTAAGTTCTAGAATAAATCAGAAAATATATCTACCTATACATTTACAATCAGAGAATAATTTTTTAAAATTCTGTCTGAAAATGTAACTATTCACCATTATTCCTGAAGTGTATTTTCATAGGGTAGAGAATACTAAACTGGCAGTTTTTCCCCAGCACACTGAGATTATCAATACACTGTTTTCCAGCTTCCATTTCTGTTCCTGAGCAATCAGTTATCAGTGCAACCGCCTTAGTCACTGGAAAGGTAATCTGTCTTTTGTTCTCTGGCAGTTTTTAAGATATTCTCTTTGTTGCTGGGGCTCTCCAAGTTACTATGATATAACTACATGTGTTTTTCCTTTCAGCTCCTCTGCTTGCAATTCTCTGAATTCTTAAATTCATGGACTGGCATTTTTCATCAGCCCTGAAAATTAATCAGGTATTTTCTCTCCAAACATTGCTTCCTTTACTATTTCTCCCTTGTACAATTAGAACCCTGATGGAAGATGTCAGACCTCCTCATTCCATGTTCTATATATCTAAATGTCTTTCTTTTTACCCATTTCCCTGTCTTTCTGTGTTAACTCTGGGTAATGTCTTCTCTCCTATGTCCAGCTCACTAGTTCTCTTTAGCTGTATTTAATCCACTATTAAATACACCACTGAGTTTTCCATTATAATTACTGTATTTTTTTTAATTATAGAAGTTTTATTTAGGTGTTTTCAAATCTGCTTAGCTTCCTATTCTCTGCAGATATTTTCCATCTTTTTGTAAACAAGATAAACAGTTGTTTTATAATATTTCTCTGATAATTTCAAAATCTGAAGTTTCGGGGGTCTACGTTCATCTATCGTTTCTGCTGCTTGTCAGTATTCGTGGTGCCTTGTCACCTCACAAGCTTGGTTATATTTTACTGTGAACTAAATTCTTTGGAAAGTTATTTGTGGGAATTCCCTAGGATCTAGGTAAAATGCATCCTACCTGAGAGGACTTTCATTTGCTTCTGCCAGGCACCTGGAATCATTTTAAATTCACAGCCTGAGGGGATTTTTGGACCACCCAGGTGACACTAAATTTGAGCCACAAGTCAAGAGAGAAGACCATGTTAGGGATAGGTATTTTTTCGTGTCCAAAGCAACTATTCCTGCAGTGTTCTGTGAGCAAGAGCATAAGAAGGACACTATTCTCGGTACACCCATACTCTGGGCATCACTCTTCGGACTCACAATTTCATAGGGAAGAAATTCCCTATTAGTCCCCCCTTCTTGGGCTTATTTCAATTTTACTTTCTACACCACGTGCTTTGTAAAGCTTTCCAAACCAAAGGAAAAGCTCCCCTAAATGTGGCAACTGTCCTACAAAGGAAAGTAGTTTTAATATTCTGCTTGCTACTCTGAATTCCTGCTTTCATTCAGATTTTGGTCTAGCAATTTCTTACTGTCATGGTACCTTTTAAGAAAAAAATTTTTATTTTAGCATTTATAATTCTTCTCCAGAAATTATTCTGTGCATATAACCCCATATTATACTGTTTTCAATACTAAAAAGTTTCATATTTCTATATTTCAGTCACTGGAAGTCTCATTTTGTACAAAAGTCTGTAACACTGACAGCAAGGAACAATTTGTCTCTATTCAGCATCATTCACTACTAGTGTCTAGGATAAAATTTTTCCAAATCTCAAAATAGATCAATTCCATTATAAGACTAGTAAGAGATGGACAAGAGTCTGAAATTAATTCCCCAGAAAGAAAGCTGTATTATTGCTATGGAATTCATTGGTCTGCTGATTTTTTTACCCTGCTGGCAATAGGTATGTGTAGAAAATCTATATCTGAAACTACTGGGAGATTGGCCAGAGTGGTTTAAAAAAAAAAAAAAAAGACAAATAAGGAAGAACTGAGTTTAATACGGTTTTTGCCAAGAAACAAAATCGTAAAAATAAAGAGGTACATAAAAATGTAATAATTCTTCACAATAATTTTTAAATGTATAAGCAAGGTTAAAAGACAATATTGGGATCTCTGGCTGTATATGACAGGCAAAGATTTAATATCTATAATATACAGAGAGCTCTGGAAAAATCAGTAAGAAAAATATTCCACCAAAATTGGACAAAAGATTTAAATAGGCATTAATGAAATAAAAGCAATTTGTCAATTTTTGCCATAGGTTAACCACATACAATGATTTACAATACCTTCAGGTAGTAAAGTTGTAAACAAATGTAATTTATACTCTACACTAAAAGTTGGGGTATAAATTAGTATCATCTTTCTATTAGGCAGTTTGACAATAAATAATCAAAAGGTATATTATACAGACCTTTGATACAATCCCACTTCCAGAAATATACTTAGAATAATAACACTGGTGCGCAAGGATTTATGAAAGATAATAGATTGAAATAGGACACAAAACTAATTAAAATTAGAAGTCATATGCTTAATTAAAATGTAAAAATTAGAAACTATATGAATAACAGAAAAGTTACTATTTAAGAAGGGTGGGAATAAAAATTACCTTTTAAAATTTCACTGTATATTATACTTTACTTTTCTATTAATGATGTATGATCATGATACTTAGAAAGGTGAACATACAGACAGAAATTAACCCATTCAACAACTTTTCTAGTTTTATTTTCTGTTTTTTTCGGTCTGTGTAGTGGATTCAACATAGTTATAAATTCTTTGCCACTTTCTCCATCAGAAGATAGAGTTTAATTCTCCTTCCTATGTGGAATTGAATCTGGGCTGATTCTGTTTAACCAACTGAATACAGCAGAAGTAATGCCTGTCAGTTCCAATCACAACCTTTAAGACGACTGGCTGCTTCCGCTTCCTATCTCTTAGAATGTTTGTTCTTGGGACACTCCCTCTCCTTCATGCCCAGGCACAAGAAGAGGCCTCATGTAGGTGCTCTGATCATCAGCCCTACTGAGCTCGCTAGCAGCAACCAGAATCAACTACTAACCTTGTGAGTGAGACATCTCGGATGGGGAAACCAACCAACGAGTTGACACCAAGTGACACCGCTAGATAAACTACCCCTACCAAGAGCTACACAAGTCATAAAATCATAAGTAAATATTAACGTTGTCTTAAACTACTAAATTTTAGAGTAGTGTATCACACAGTAGTTGATAACTGGGATACCCTCTTATTTACTGCTATATTTTCAGTACCTGGTATGACATCTACTTTTAATAGGCATAGCACCAGGAGTAAAGACAACGTATATGGCCTTGGCACTCACAGAGCAGTCAAAAGTGAGACACGGACTCTTAGGTAAAAAGACAAATTAATACATAAATGTTATGGAGTAGTACAGGGTATCTGGCCAAATAGGAAGGGCATACAACTCAAGACTTAGTAGTGTAACGAAGCTTCCTGGATGTGGCATGTAAGCTAAAACCTCACACTGCAGTAAGATCAAGAAACAGAATATTTCAGGCTTGAGGCAAACAAAATCATAAAGTTAAAAAAACCTCACATTTCAGTACTTTAAAATGAAATCACAGAGTATGGGGGAGGCAGAAGAAGGAGACACAAGACTGAGAAACAGGTGACAAAAAGTATTGAAGGGTCCTAAGCTCTAGAGTATGACAATCAGGTAAGAGCTTAAAAAAGATTGCCTGGCTACAGAGGTACCAGTCAGAAAACCTTACAGAAATGTAAGCAAGAGATGGCAAATCTTGCAAAGAGATAATATACCAGAGAAGAAGTGGTGGGGATCAAGAAACGATGGAATCAGGAGGTAGAATCCATAGAGCTTGATGCCATAAAGTGAAAATTCAGAAAAAGAGGGTAAAATGTGTCTTCCAGGTTTCTGACTTGAACAACTACAGAGATGATGGTGCCCATCCACTGAGGTAACAAACTTCGGAGAGGGGACAGGTTTTGTAAGAGGAGATGGTATATTCAGTTGCAGACACACAGAATTTGAGTTTTCAGTAGGCCACCCAGAAGTTATCCAACAGGCAACCGGATACACAGATCTAAAGCTCAGGAAGAAATCAGGGTTTGAGATCTAAGATAGCAGTCTTCAGAAGCTTTTTCTATCTTTGCAACACTAATCTTTCACTATCTCCTCTGCAGTCCTCAACCACTCTATAATTCTCTGACAATTTGTCTTTATAAAGTATCTCTCTTTCATTTTTTTAACACTTCCAAAGCAGTGGTTTTACATTATGAGGAAACCCAAGTTTAATAATTGTTTTGCCACAGGCTTTGCAAGGTAAGCTGCATAATAGCCACTGGTCAGAGTATTTAACACGTGGTTTTGGTGATGAGAAGGAAGTCTCTAGTGACCCAGAAGACCAGTAATCCCATTCATGAGGTCTCCACCCTCATGACCTCATCTAATCCTAGTTACCTCCCAAAAGTCTCACCTCCTAATACTATTTGGGAAGGGGAGCAGGATTTCAAGTTATGAATTTTGGGGGGACACATTCAGAGCTCGTAACAGAGATCATTTGGTGGAACAGCTTTCTGAGAGCTGAGTACGTCAAGTCACAGTGACAATATATCAAAACATATTTCAAATCAATGAAATTAAGAATATCATTCCAACAGAGCTATCATAAGTGAAAATTAATCATGAAAAAACCTTATGTAGCCCTGGCTGGTGTGGTTCAGTGGATTGAGTGCCAGCCTGCAAACCAAAGGGTCACCAGTTCGATTCCCAGTCAGGGCACATGTCTGGGCTATGGGCCACATCCCCAGTAGGGGGCACATGAGAGGCAACCACACATTGATGTTTATCTCCCTCTCTTCCTCCCTCCCCTCTCTAAAAATAAATTTTAAAAGTCTTAAAAAAAAAAGAAAAAAGCCTTATGTAAAAATGGATGGCTTCAATGGTATGCTTATCTACATGGAAAATGTAAGAGAATCAACTCAAAAGCTGTTTAATAAATAGATCAGAAAGTGACTAGTTACAAAATAAATACACATAAAAAAATCAGCAAATCTTTATTTACCAGCAAAAGTCTAGTAAAAATACATGCACACACACACACACACACACAGAATCACATTCACAGTAATAAAAAATAAAATACAGTGGACTGAATAGAAGGCCAAATGATAAAGCTTCTGATACCCATGGAGAAAGAATAGATCATTCATTAAGTAGTTTCAAGAAAATGGGCTAATGAAAAGCTTTAAGTTTTTTAAAACCCATACTTCACACTATACAACCAAACATGTTCTGCAAACATGAAATGTAAAATTGAAAAAGTACAAGAAGAATTGAAATATAAATTAGCAGCTATATAAACATAAGGTAGAAAAAGCCTACAAGATACACAAAGGAAAAGCAAAATGTAACTACAGAAAATGTTAAACCTGTGGGAGAAGAGGAGAGAGTAGAAAGTCAATTATACCCTAATAAAACTTCAAATAAAAAGGAGACGGCAACACCCAATAGCAAGCAAGCTTTGTAGTAAAGGACAAAGTGGTACAACCTTTCTGGTGGGCAGTCTGACCATGTGTATCAATCATGGGCATATATTTTGATCCAATAATTCCACTTACAACAATTTTTCCTTCATAAGTAATAATGCATCTGCCCAAAGGGATATTAGCTACAATAATGATAGTGTGGCACTGCTTGTCATAATGACTGAAAGGAATCTAGGTGTTGAAGAATGGAGGACTACTTATAGTACATTCACACAATAAAATATTGGATATTATGGAACCACTAAAAATTATGTGGAAGAGTAACAACAGTAGTAATATGAAATGTTAAATGAAAAACAAATGCAAGCACCAAAATAGCAAGAATCCACCTTTGGTTTTAAAAATCTGTGGTAGGTAAATCTACACATACTTATGTTTATCTCTATATATCTAACAATACACATGCACAACACACACATGATACACAGAATAAAGAAATTAAAATTACCCCTGGATTAGTTCATAGAAATGAAGGTTGGAAAAGGGAAGCACTTCATCTCAAGTCTCACTATACCACACACATCTGCCTGTCTAAATGACTATTCTTACCACAACACTTCACGAAGCCTAGTTTAATGAACGCAGTAAACAAAGATGGAAATAGTGGTGCCACCTGCCCATCACCTATCAACTCATCTCCCCCTGGAAGCCCTACCAGAGATCCAGGACAATCAATCCACTGTCTCACCCCAGGATGGCAAGAGATACAATATTAGTAACTCCTCTTGGAGTTACCTGCAAGGTAGCTACTGAGACAACTCCAAAGGTACCTATTCTGGGAAATTCTAAACAGGTCGATACTGATTCCCAGCAATTATCAGGAAACAGAATGCATGCCTCCGCAGCCAGGGCCTGTAACTGAGAGTCAGTTTATGTGCACTGTTATCACACCAATCCCATCAGAAGGAGGGAGCCTCTTCCCAAAGTAGTTATATCAGAAGTGGGAGCTTACTTCTCACTAACTTAAGTATTCTGAAGACCCACTACAAAAAAGTGGAGACCCAATGACTTTGGTTCAAACTTTTCATCTTATTTAGGAACAAATTTTTAGTAACACTAAAACATTCCTGCGAACCAAAATTGTGACTCATCTTTCAAAACTAATACTTGCAATACAAATCTAACTTTTTTTTTAGCCTCTCTCAAGGCAAAATAACCCTGAAGAAAACTTTTAAAAATTTGCAACAGAGTGGGTAGTTATTTTTGATCATTTATTTTTACAAAATTTCCACAATAGGCATTAATTTTTTAACAGAAGAAAAAAATTTCTCATGGCAGGCTAAACAACCACTGTAATTACCTGACCTAAGATACACATCCATAGCATCATTTTCTTTAGACAGATACACCATAACTATTCTGTCATAAATTATCACATAAAATTAAGCCTAATCAATTTTAGAAAGTAAATCATTCTTCTAAACGTAGACTTCCTGACCTACAAAAATTTATGAAAATTTGCAAATGCCTATAATGCTTATTTCAAACCTCTTATATCTATTTTGTTTCAAAAAAATAATACAATAACCACTTTTCCTAGGCAACTGAGTTAAGAAAAGTAACAGGCCCTGGCCTGGTGGCTTAGTTGGTTAAGAGTGTCATCCTGATACTCCAAGGTTGTGAGTTCGATCCCCAGTCAGGGCACATACAAGAATCAACCAATAAATTCATAAATTAAGTGGAACAACAAACTAATATCTCTCTCTCACTCTCTCTTTCTCCATTCCCCTTCCTTTCTCTCAAAAATCAATAAATTAAAAAAAGGCAAATAATAAATCTGAAATTACTAAATATTTTCATGGAGTCAGTCACAGATACCACATGTAGCACAGAACAATGACTGAATGATATTATCTTTAGATATTTTTCATACAAATTAATGGATATCTAATGAGCACTACTGCATGCCAGGACCTATACTAGGTGCTAAAGATACAAAATGCTAGCAAAGAGATCCTATATTTCAGTTCTCTGCCTATCTAGCCAAAAAGACATATGCATGTATTGAGTTCAGGCATAGGCAGGAAATAAAGGACTGAAAACTTGCAGGGTCAAATATAAGTAGATATTACTTTTGCATTTAATAGTGACATACAAACTGAAGAGACTGGTCCAGCAAGCAAGCAAGTGCAAACAAAATAAATCTTTGCAAATTTCAGTATTTTATTCACAAACGATTACAAACATTGAAGAACAAATGCTAGTTCATTTCTAAATGGGAAAGAATAGGAGAGATTTTTAAAAGGACAACAACTCTGAATTTTAAAGTGAAAGAAAAGCTCATAACACTTAACAACAGGAAAAGAGACATAAAAGAATATCATTCATTTATCTTCTAAAAAGGCAGCACGGAGAATTGTTAAAAGCGTGGACTCTAGAGTCAGCCAACCAGAACCTCAGCTGAGCACTAGCTATGTAAACCTGAGCACAGGGCTTTCACCCTCTCTCTGTTTCAGTTTCCTTAAAAGTTGTTGTGAGGATTAAATGAGTTAAGATTGGTAAAGTGCTTAGAACAGTGCCTGGTACTTAGTGACTACTTCAAAAATACCATCAGAAATATTACTTAGTAACATAATGAAACAATGTAAAGTAAGAACTAATGATTATAAAAATTACAGCCTAAAAATAGTTGATGTTATACTCCCATAAAATTGTTTTAAAGTACAATACGACCATTTTTATAAAGTATTTGAGGATTTGTATGACACTTTCAAACTTTTCAATTTATGTTTTATTACATTAGGAAAAAATCTGAATCTACGTAGCATACCCTCTACAGGTGGAGACCCTTAAATGTTTAGAAAGTTTGCTTCCGAGGCTGGGGACAGCAATTCTCCATGAGGCTGCACTTCAGAGAAAGAGCACACATTCAACACTTCCGCCAATTAAAGATACTCATCCCAGCAGTGCATTCAGAAACATGTTGATAAAACCCAACTACCTGTAGCTGAGCAATTCCTTCAGATGGAAGTACAGCAAGCTTCCATTGAAAATTCGCAAACCACAGAGCATACACACCTGGTACCTACACTCTTCCTGGTTGGGGCAGCCTCCCCACCCCAATTCTGCTGCTGTCCCCTTCCCTGGGACCCAAACTTGGCCTGCTCACTCTGCTTAACGGATCTCCCTAAGGGAAGCCTTCTCAGTTCATCCTGCTATTTGACCTTTCTCTTAAGCCACCTCTACAGCCAGCATGGATTATTAAAAGGCACTTGTTCAATAACACATCATTTTATTTCTTAACACACAAGTTATCTACATCCTTGCAACTTAAGGATGGTTCCCTGTCCAGCAGCACGTAGAAGCATACCAAGCTGAATCACAGATCTGCTCAGCCAGAATTGGCATCTTTAAACAAGAGTCCCAAAGGATTCCTGAGTACATTATTAAAGTTTGAGAAGCAACGTTTTATATGACTACCGAATAGTTGTATAATTTTAAAATGCTCGATTTTCCATGTGAATTCAGACATATGCTGTGAAAATTAGCAAGATGTGGACTCAGGAAACCTCATTATGAGAAATAACCAACATATAATTGAATTTCTTTACCAATGATATCAGATGTGTTCAAGAGATTTATACTATTTGCAACAATGCCTACAGGTAAATGCTTCCTGCTTTGAGTCACTATTTAGTGCATCAGCACAAAACTTATAATATGCAATAATTATATTGGGATTACATTTTATTGTCCAAAGAGTACAAAAGAATGACTGGATCTAGACATTTCTACGAAATCTGGTTTAAAGGTGTGCAATCTGCGTGCTAAAATTTCGGGATTCGATCCCATTTAAAGTTGACAAATGAAACTTTTTCATGAAGTCATTGAAAGAAAGTTTAAGGATGTAAATTTTAAGCACACATCATATTCCTGGAATTAAAGCTAGCATGAAAAAGTCATTTGTAGAACAGAAAATTGTTTTGAGATATTTGTGTTCATTTTTCCAGGAAAAGTAGAGTGGGGGGAAATAACTTTCACCCTCAGCGAAGCTTTTCGCATCCTGAAAGGCCTCTCAACTTGCACATTATTACAGATGAATAAACTTAAGTCGTACTAAAACAAGGTCTCTTTGCTTGCATCAAAGGTGAGAAAGGTTTCTACCTCTTGTAAAGGTTGCATTTTAAAAGATTTGGGATTGCCGGTCAGTTTCGCTTCCGGCTTGCGGAGGAAGCGTGCTAACCAGCGCTGAAAGGAACAGGGAAATTTACCAAGTAGGAAGTTGAGCCTTAGTCCAACCACCATGCTCTGCCCTCTGGCTGCAGCTGCTCTTGCAGCCTAGACCCCAATCTCTGGAAGAGGGTAAAGCAGGCAGGCTGAGGAAGGCAGTCTCCACGCCCTCCTGCCCTGGAGCTGGGGAGCCTCCCTCCCGCCTCCCTCCCGCCACCCAACCCGCACGCCGCCCGGGAAGCGCACACGCACGGGGCGGTGCGACTACCCTTCGGCGGTAGCGGGGGCAGCACCGCACCCTCAGGCCTTCCCGTGAGGAGGCGGTAGCTACAGCAGCACTGAGAGGGGAGGCGGCACTCGAGGCTCCTCCGGAGAGGCTGAGGGGGAAGCCAGGGCGGTAGTCACTGCATGTGGGGGACGCACTGGAGGAAGGCAGAGGCGCTCAGAGGGCTCAGCTTTTTTACGATCATTTTATTTTACCTGTGGTGCAGAAGGGCTCCCCAGCTCCTACTCCCTGAATCCTCCTCCTCCCTCCTCTTTCAATCTCTCTCTCTCCCTCTCAGTCTCTGCCAGGCGTTCGTGGAACAGACCGGCCCGACCAGAAAGAGAACAGGGCAGGAGGGGTGGTGGTGGCGGCAGTGATGACCAGCTACCACGTGACCACGCTCGCGCCGTAACGGCGGCCGCCTCCTACTGCGCGCCCTCCTCGCGCTCCACCTCTAATAACCCCGGGCTCTCGGGTCCAGAACGCTCGTGCGCAGGCGCCCGCCTAGGCCTGGAGACTGCGCGAACGCGCGACGTGCTGCCTCTGGGGGCCAAGTGTTTGGGGCCCCACGAGGCTCGTGGTGGGGAGTGAGCCGGCTGAGAGAGCGCATGCGCGGGAGGCTTGTTAATTTTTTTTTTTTTTCTCTTTCAACCCAGCTTCACCATCGAATCACCACCAGCGTGCAACTGGAGTCTGGGACCCGCCGCAGGGACTTAAGTACTGACACTCACCACCAACTTGGTGAGAGTGAGAATAAAGGGGGGCTGTTGGCTCACTGAACTCTCCGGGCCTAAGAAATTGCATTTCCTTGTTGTGTGCGTCTTCATTAGTTTTCTATAGCTGAACGGACTCCTATTCATGCTTCAAGACCGAGTTTATCTGTCACTTCCTCTGTGAAATGTACCCTACTCTATTTTGGGGGCTTGTTAGCATATTGCGCTGGCCTACTATAATATAACCCACCCAGAAATAATATATAACTTATTTTTTACAAAGCCACAATATTAGGCTGGGGTTTTATCTTCAACATAACCTGGGACGGTGTGCCTTTAGCATTGTGGCTTGTCAACACCAAGTTTTGATGACTATCAGAATACAGGCAATGCCTAAACCCTGTGTCTTGCTGCCCTCCACTTCTGCTTAATCATGATTTAAGATTCCCTTTAACCCAAGCACACGTGGAATGCTAGTGTTTGTTTCCCCAATAGGAAAGTCTTTGAATGGCAATGCTAATTAGAGTAGTAAATGCTTCACCTAGTAAAAAAGATTTATGATCTTTTATTTGCCTATCTTCAGCGAGCACTCCAAAGGAAATTGACACTGTTGAGTCCAGCAAAGGGAAACCAAGGGAGAGCAAGTTCAAATTTCAAAAGGTTAGCTAGCTTCAGAGAGGGTCCCTGTGTGGAGACCTTTCTTCCTGGTCCAACACTGCCCTTAACATAGGGTTTCCCTCTTTCTGTTGTCCCTCTTTGATATAGAACCTGGACAGGTGAATTTAGTGCTTCTGGACAGATTTAATAGGACAAATAATTAAAATGTAAAAACTTACTGACAGTTGTGACTAGACCAGCCATCATTACTGTTAAACTAGCGAATACTGACATGGTGTTCAAGAAACAGAACGAACAACAAAATCCCAAATAATGTTGGAGAAAATGTTGATCAATAATATTAACAGGGGCTTCTGAGAAACTAGGAAAATCATATCGAAAAGGAAAAATTTTCTACCTTTTCAGTTTCTTTGCCCAGTCTAATAATCAAATTAACATAGCACAGATTAACTGGAGAAAAAACATTTAATTACATACATGTGGGGTCCCAAAAGAACATGAGGCCCGAGGCAAGTTGGGCAGTTGAGCCTTACATGGTAAGTCTTCACTTAACATTCTTGATAGGCCTGTGACTTTAAGTGAAACAACATATAACAAAAATCGATTTTACCATAGGCTAATTGATATAAACAAGTTCCTAGGGTATTTCATCAACATAACACAATGGCATTAAGAGAAATGACATTATTCAAGGAGCTGTTATACTGAGCCTTAGCTCAGGAATGGAATAGGGAACAGGGTTTAAATGAGGGAAAAGGTAATTCACAGGAAAATCAGAAGAGCAGATGTTTGGTAATTAAATGTTTGTCCTGCCATACAGATAGGTCATTCAGATAAAAAGGTAAGTCTGGTAGTAGCTCTTTCTAGGACACACAATCTATATAGATTCTTTTAATAATTTAGTGACAGGTAAAAATTTTTCTTGAATCTATTGGACCTTGAGTGCCTTCCAATAGTCCACGCTGCCAAAATGGACTATTGAAGTGTGCCCCTTCAGTCACAACCCTCAAAACTCCAATCTTTTGTGTCTGCGACATTGACAGACCCTTCACCGCAATCACCAGTGTACACACCCACAGACCGATCTTACCAAGTAGTTTGTTACCACCTGGTGCATTTAAGTAGCTTCCTATTCTAAATATCCAACCCAAGGTTCAGACTGTAGGAGAATATAATTTTGGTTGCTCCTAATGAACCATGCCTTCCCAGTATTCACACCCTTGTGTAATCCTAACTCTTTGCATCTGGACTGGCCTTGTCCCCTACATTAAATAACTGTGACTGTGGCAGCTTAGGCAAAGGCCTTAAGAAGGCTTTGCAGTGACCGTGTTGAACTTGACCGTAGCTATAGTGATGGAAAACAGAAGCGTATTAGGACATCCCTACCCCTCTATCTGTCTGTGTTCTGGGAAATGGCTTAAAACAAAAAACACACCCTTCCCTATATGACTTAGGTAAGATTCACTACCCATTCTTTCTCAGAAGACTGGAAGATGACTCCTTGTTTACCTGTAACAAAGCCAAACACAGACCTTTCTCTTTTTGCCTAAACCTGTTCACAAGCTCAGACAAAACTCCTTTAATTTCCTGTTCGTCTCGTGAATGATTAGCAGAGATTGGAACTGTTTGTCCCCTTGAAACTAGCTAGACTCAGAGATAAACATTTCCTGACTGATAGAGACTTCCCCTGATTACAAAATAATCCCAATCGTAGTCAATCCACTTATAACTTCTCTACTCCTCCCTAGAAAAACATAAAGCACAACCACCCTGCCAAGGTACTCTGATCTTCATCTTCAAAGCTGGGTACTCTCCCTGCTTCAGTAGCCAAAATAAAATCTATTCCCTTGTTTGTTTGGTTTTTGTCTTTGACAGTCACTTCTGTTTTTGCCCTTTGGGGGAAGCACCAGGTAAGAAACCCAACCTTTCTGACACTACCGTGCTGTGAGAAGTCTAACCTACCCATTCCAAGAGGCCGAGTGGAGGACAGTTTAGGCCCCTGGCTTATAGCCCCAGCTGTGCTCCTGTTGGACACGGGCCACACATGTGAGTGAGGCCATCTTAGAAGTGGATTCTGCAACCGCGGTCAAGTTCTCCACCAAGCCCAAATTGCAAAATTGTAGGCAAATAAGTTTGTTGCTGTATTAAGTCCCTGAGTTTGGTGGTGGTTTGTTAGGTAGCAATAAACAACCAGAATAGACCTATATATCCAGCTCCCTACTAGAGATATGTCCCAAATGGTCCCACTGGCACCTCAAACTCAACCTGCTTAAATTGAGCTTTTCAAATTCTCCCCAAATCTTCCCCTTTCCCCATGCTCTTACCTGTACTGGTGGTACATTATCTCCCCCTCCCACCCTGAGCCCCAAGCAGATAACCCTTGAGCTTTCCTTGACTCTTTCTTATCCTGCAATGTTCAGACACCAAGTAATGGGGTTCCTTTTCCAGTCCCGCTAACATCTCTCCTCCAATCGTTATCATCTGTCTCCTGAACTACTGAAAATTAGTCATTTTCTTCCACATTGCAAAAAAGAGTCACATATGCATCCAGATTACCTTAGGGGTTTATTGGCAGGCAGGAAGTGAGGAGACATGGGAAACCAGCCCAGGCATCTCCCATCACCTGCATCCTGGTGATTTCAAGACTAGGAGGTCCAGCTGTGGAGAACCATAGCAATGACCCCATCTTTCAGGCTACAGTTGTGGCTCTAGGGATACAGCTCCTCTCTGGCTTCTCATATCCTTAGTCTCCCAGAAAAAAACATGAGGAGTCTGCTAGTCCCCAGTCAGCACAGATATTGACAGGACTGAGAGTGGCCTGCAATCTAATCTAGGAAAAAGAAACTTAAGTAATAAAGCTGATGATTAATAACTCTAGAAAATATAAACATCGTATGAAATTCATTTTGAGTTACGCTACTGATAATACAATTCATATTTTTTAAGCTAGAAAAATTAAATTTGAACCAACATCAGCGTTCTTAGAAAAAACAATTGAGACAATTTTGCAGCTACATGTGTGGTACGGTAGTTGGTTCTGTGCTTTAGCATCTCTATGCATCATTCTCTGTCTTAGGGCATGGAGAAAGGGGAGCTCAAAAAGAAAAAAAAAACAGCTGATGTTCTCTAGGCAAGGCAGAAGCTCTCTCCCAGCTCTCTGCCTATTGAGGGCGTAGCCTGGACCCGCTCTGGCCAGGCCAACATCTATATCCCATCCACTGGCTCTTCTGTCCCCCATTCCACTCAGCTCGCCTAGGTTAATAGGCCACCATCAGGTCCTGAAATTGCCGTGGTGGCCTAGACTAACATTATGACACGATGGGCATCTGCAGTCTGGCAGTGAGATGGGTGTGGTAAGTGTGGGCTGTGTGTGTAACTGATGTCAGGAATCATCTCCTCCTTTGCTACCTTTTATGTTCATTTATGGAAATGCCCTGCTCAGATCTCCCGCTACAGGGAGCATAGTCAAATTTCAGTCTCAGTTGCCACCTGCTGGATCCACCATTGTGTTTGTGCTGAAGCCACATTTCCCCTGGGCCGTTCCCAGTCAAAGATTGAGCAGGGCAGAGATATTAGTGCAGGCTCATTATCAGGAAATGCAGGTTGGCTCTAATGGGCGGCTTTGGCTGGAGGATTCCCCAAAGGCCTGTTCAAGCTTTCTGAGAACTGGCTGCAGTCTTAGGATCTTCCTAGCCAACTTTCCTCCTTTCCCCTTAGCTTTTACAGGTGTCAGACTTGCATCATGGCCTGACGTTTCTCCCACCCTGCTCTTCCTTCCTTCATTTTATCCTCCACTGGTGTTCTCTCATTAAAACTATTGTACATCCAATCTCACCTTGGTATCTGCTTCTCTGGGAGCCTGAACTAAAATATACCCCATTCTATGACTTCCTCTGGCCCACCCTCAGACTAGAGCTACAGGTCACAATTACGAATAATAACAAGAAAACTTAAGTTTTTAAATTCTTTTACATTTTGAGTTCCAAAGAAATGTTCATCTTTCAGAGCCACCCATTAAAATGGAGCTAACCCCAGGTTGAGATAACAACTGAAAACCTTTCATTGTTAAGAAAATAAGAAAGATTGTTTAAGAGTTATTTTGACTCTGAAGATAATTAAGATTGCAAAAGATTGTGACGTTAATAATAAAAATTACTAGAAGTGTGGTAGGATGACAAGGGTACCCTGGTCCCCATTTTGTGTTGCTACAGAAGATACTTTGGGGGCTGTTGTCTAGCTCATAATAAGGGATATCTTCCACCAACTCTCAATTGCCTTTCCCTTCTCCCACATTCCCAAAGCCCATCAGGATCCTGAGGCAAATGGGGCCAACCAGCCTCTCTTTCTGAGAGAATGGAGAATTGGGATTAAAAGGCAACTGGTTAGTCTTTCTGCATAACTAGAACTTTAATAACAACTCAAGGCAGTAGGCCGTTTCATTAGTCAAGTCTGATCAGGAGACTAGAAACCACTTCAATTATTTGCAACAGGGAATCTAATACAGGGGATAAGTACACACATGACGGAAAAGCCGAGAGCCCAAGTGATGGGGAGGTGACTCGGAGGTTAGCAACAGCAGGAAGGAACTGGGCTACTCCTGAGCCAAAGAGACACAAGGAAGAGATCATGTTCCTGGGGCCAGGGTCCTCTGATGGATCATCCCATGGTGGTACAGAGTCTGAGAAGTCGCAGGCAGAAAGAACTCCCTAAGGCAGCTTTCCTCAGACAGAACTTGCAAGGTTTCCCCCATCCCACTGGCAACTACAAGGAGGGGGACAGAGTCAGTTTCCTAAAGAAGGGCTGTGGCTATTTGTCAGATGGGGAAAGAGATCCTTGGCAGATAAATGCATTCCTTCCATCACTCAACACATGTATGCAGCCTTCTTATACACACTTTCAAAATGTCCTCACCTAATATAAGGTAACTACCCATTTACTAACCCTGCAATTAAAGAGCAGATATTATTAGCAGTTATGAAACAAATTAATCAGTGATATTAGGCTATAGTGATAGTTAGCAGGCTTGAAAGACATTTTAACTCCCGTGCAAGTCATAGGAAAACAGGAATGATATTATTTTACAAAGATCCTACCAAGAAAAAAAAAGCTGAAACCAAAGATTAATTTGTATGTGGTGTCTGCATAGTTATGTGTGATAGACTGTGAGCTCCTTTTCCTTTCCAAATTCATTTTTCTCTTCTTTCACTGGAAATGAATTTTAGCTGGGCATATGGCCATCTCTCTGGAGATTGCATTTCCCACTCTGCCTTGTGGTTGGATGTGGCCGTGTGACTCTGTTTGCATCTATAGAGTATAAGCAGGTGCAACGTGTACATTTTCCACATTACCTGATTAAAAGAAAGTTGCTTGTCCTATACTTCCTTTTCTCTATCCCTGCCACCTGGACACAGACATGGTGGTGACCCAGCCTCCAGTGCACAGAGCTGTCAGACACACGAGGTGGAAGGAAACTGGGTCCCTGAATTGCTTCACGAAGAGCTGCCTTCCCTACCTTGACTTCCCCAAGACGTCTTTAAATTAGAGAGAAATAAACATCTACCTTGTGTAAGCCACTGAATTTTTAAGTCTTTTTTTAAATCTGCATACCCTGTACCCTACTGATACAATATGTAAGATATTGTATTCTGTTAACTAAGTTGATATGTGGAGAATCTCACAAAAGACTGTCTAAATCAACTTTTAAAACACAAATAGGTAAGTCCACTTGCCCCTAGAGAAAATCATGTCGACATTAATGGATATATGAGGAACAGCAAGTCCTTTCATTTTACAGGCTCATTTTTGCACCATTGTGCTCTTTGTTGTCACCAGAGCACCCATGCTCAGAGTTGCCCAAAAGGATCTTGGAGCAGTCAGGGACATTATGAGACAGTATAGCACAGAGGTTAAGTACATAAAGCCAGGAATAGATTTGCCCAAGTTCAAATCTCAGATTCCCTTTACTTTTTTATTTTATTTTTATTTATTTTATTTTATTTTAATCATTGTTCAGGTACAATTTTCTGTTCCTTACTCCCATCCCAGCCCACCCACCCATCCCTCCCCACCTCTCTCCCATTTCCACCCCCCCTAGTTTTTGTCCATGTGTCCTTTATATTTGTTCCTGTAAACCCTTCCCATTCTCCCCTGAAATTCCCTCCCCTCTCCCCTCTGGTCACTGTCAGCCTGTTCTCTATTTCAGTGTCTTAGGTTATATTTTGCTTGTTTGTTTGTTTAGGTTCCTGTTAAAGGTGAGATCATATGGTATTTGTCTTTCACTGCCTGGCTTATTTCACTTAGCATAATGCTTTCCAGTTGCATCCATGCTGTCGCAAAGGGTAGGAGCTCCTTCTTTCTTTCTGCTGTGTAGTATTCCATTGTGTAAATGTACCATAGTTTTTTGATCCATTCATTTACTGATGGGCACCTAGGTTGCTTCCAGCACTTGGCTATTGTAAATTGTGCTGCTATGAACATTGGGGTGCATAGGTTCTTTTGGATTGTTGTTTCAGGGTTCATAGGATATAATCCCAGCAGTGGAATTTCTGGGTCAAAAGGCAGATCCATTTTTAGTTTTCTGAGAAAACTGCATACTGTTTTTCATAGTGGTTGTACCTTACTTCTTAATGATGTAATCTCAAGCAAGTTACTTAAATTACTTAATCTCTGTAGCTTCAGTTCCACATATGAGATGGCCTTTAATAGTCTCTAATGTAGAGACTATTACAGATGAATGTGAGCATTAATTGAAAGACAATCTACCATTAAGTAAGGTGCTTAGCACCTGGTAACCATTTAACTAAAAAATAGATATTTTATATTATTTTATATCTTGGAGTCTTGATCAGAAAAGTTTTTATTGGTAAAATACATCTTCAGTCTGTAGGAAAAGCAGATTATTCTAGACATGACCATAATGATAGAGATTCACAGTTTGCACACACAAAATAGTAAATTCTGGACTTTACATTGGAAATTTTTTTAAAGGATTTTATTTTTTTTTCCCTGACTGGTGTGGCTCTGTTGGTTGGGTGTTGTCTCGCAGAGTGAAAGGTCACTGGTTCCAATTTCTGATCAGGGCGCACGCATGCATTGCAGGTTTGGTCTTAGGTCGGGGTGGATACAAGAGGCAACAATTGATGCTTCTGTTTCACACTAATGTTTCTCTCCCTCTCTTCCTCCTTTCTCTTCTCTCTAAAAATAAATAAATAAAATCTTTTTTTAAAGAACATACTTTAAAAAAAGACAAAGGTGTTTTTGTTGTACTGCTCGAACATACATGATATGCCTACTAATATGCCTAAGTGGCGTGGCAGTACAAGTAATGTCTTAGCTTTTTTATTCTGGAACTACCGTATCTCAAAGCATTATCCAACAAGGAGAAAGAACTTACTGGAGGAAAATAATCAGTTTTGATTTTCCACAGTTTTGTAAAAGGATAATGGAATCATGATCACAATTATGTAAAGCCATTTCTTTGAAGTTTTTGTTCCTGTGATAGCAATTATTTTCATTGGATTACTTTTTCTTGGTCAGGAATGTACAGATGGTTCCTTAGTAAACATCTTTCCACAGTGATTTCATGGTGTCTGTATGCCATATGAGCTCCTTACATTTTTCCCAGATGTAGGCTTCAAATGTGCCAAGGAAAGGGTAAATAAGCAACACAGTTTATACCATTCAGTTAGTACCCCTGTTATAACGCTTGTCCCGTTGTGTTATGACCAGCTGCTTGAATGTCTGGCATTCCCTAGACTGTGAGCTCCTCAAGGGCAAGCAGTATGTTGTATTCATCTCTGCATCAGCAGTGTTTTAAGAAGTGCTTAGCATCTAGTAGGTGTTCGATAAATGTTTGATATGAATAAAAGCAAATGTGTATCACATTACGGAAACCAACTTGGTACATGGTTGAACAGTGTTTTGTGGATCCATTGCAATGTAACAAATTACCACATGAAGCTCTTTAAAAAATATATACATTTATTATCTCACAGTTCATGGCTTACCTAGGTTTCAGCTTCAGGATCTCTCCTGTTTGCAATCAAGGTGTTAGCTGAGGCTGCAGCTTCCAGCTTGACTGGTTTACATGGTCGCTGACAGAAAATTCAGTTCCTTGCCAGTCACAGGATGGTGGGCCTCAGTTGCTTGCTGGCTGTCCAGTTGCTCAGTTGCTCCATAGGGCAGCCCACCACATAGCAACTTGCTTTATCAAAACCAGCAAGAGAGAGGCCCTGGCTGGGTAGCTCATTTGGGCAAGATTGTAGGTTCGATCCCCGGTCAGGGCACATACAAGAATCAACAAATAAAGTGGAAAAGTGGAACAACAATTCAATCTCCCTTTCTCTCTCTCTCCAAATCAACAATATTGTTTTTTAAATCCAGTGAGAGAGTGTTTTCTAACAAGACAGATACAACAATCTTATATAACATCACCATGAACATGACATCTTGTCACCTTTACAATGTGCTGCTTGTTAGAAGCAAGTCACAGATCCTTTCCATACTTAAGGGAAAGTATTACACATGGCATGGGTACTAGGAGGCAGGGATAATTGGGGGCTATCCTAGAGTCTGTTCACCCCAAGCAAGGCCTTGGTATAAGTAAGATATTAGTAGTTGGTCCACTAAAATGAAGAATCTTAGTTAGGTTCACATGCTAATTCATGAGAATGTTCAGATACTTACTAAAATGTGTTAGTGCTTCAAACACATGGTGCAAGAGGAAGAGTATCTTTAACAGAAGCCCTTACATTTTGAATGGGTGAGTCATAATTCATCAATCAAAAACTGTTGGGCCTTCAAATCACCAGACAATAGTTTTGTTAGGTAGAATGTCCACCTACAAGTCCTTTAAAATGGAGACTGAAATTTGAACATTGAAGGTATGCAAGATCTCTTTGCTAGCTTAGGAATTCACAGCAAAAAAAAAAAAAAGTCTCATGTGCTCTTTGGCATGCTCAATTGATTTCATCCATATGAATAGCCAGCCAAAAGCACAGAGCATGCACATAGGTAGACAAATGCATGAAAGCCATCAACAATGGGAGAGGTATTAATTAGCTATTGTTGCAACCATGCTTCATAACAAACAATTCCAATATCTTAATGACTTACCAAAGCATTTATTTTTCTTGCTCAGGGATTGCAGGTTGGCTGTAGTTCACATGATCTAGCTTGGGCTTGGCTGGGCCAAACTGGTCTAGGCTGGACTCCAGCCTTTGGGCTAGGTTCACATCTGTTCCACATGCCTTCTTCATTCTGGGACCAGCAGCCACATAGGGGATATTCATATTCTGCTCATGGCAGATGGCAGGAGGGTAAGAGGAACAAGGAGAAACATTCAACAACTCTTAAGGCTTTGCCTCAAAACCGGCTTGCAATCACTTCTGCCCATCTTCTATTGACTAAAGCAAGCCATATGGCCAAGTCCAATATCAATATGGTATGAAAATATACTCTGTTTACTGTAGAGGAAAGCAGTGCAAAATCCCATGATAGAGGACATGGCAAATAATTAAAATATAAGGAGAGACTAAAAAATGAGCAGTAATGAGTGAAGCAGTAGGTAGCCAACCTTAGAAGTTGATCAAGTGTCTTGTGACACTGGAAGAGCTCCCTGGCTGCTGCTTTAAAAGAACAAGCTACACCACAAAGTAACTAACTACTCAGTCCATCCACAAGCACCATACTGTGCTCCCTCGATATGCAATCCTCCATAAAATACAAAATCCGCATTATGGTAATATGATAAAGGTAAAGATTTTACAAGCGCAGTGCCTTAAAAATTATAGTTCCCATGGCAAATATAACATAGTTTTTTGTGCCCATATACTCTAAAGACAGAAGTCCTAACTATAAACAGTAATGGGAAGTCATGCATATTCAGGGATGAGGGTTATGAAAGAGTTATGGATTCAGTTTGGGAATTTTATTTTATGGACGAAGCCTCGAGTAATGTACAGCATAATACAAGTGAATGTTTAATAGGTGACTGAATAAAGGCTACAGTGTTGTAATCCAAATAGAAAGCAATGCATTTTCTAAGATATATTATGGGTAGTGCTAATATTTTATTCTTTTTTCTGTTTCAAATTTTAGTAGTTTTCTTTAACTCATGGTTCTTTGTTGGTATCTATTTTCCCATAAATGAGTTGGCTTTATGAACCTGGAAAACTAATATACTATGATTTTGTTTACTTTTAAACTCACAAATCCTCCAGAGATCATCTGTTTTCAACTATTATTTACCTGTTCAGTTAAAATAAATAAATATGGAATAATTTTCTTCTTGCCATTTAACTTGGCTTATCTGAGGGCATTAGATGTTATACTGTATTTAATTAATTAAAGAAATATTATGTTTAATTTAAACTATACATAGAACACCAGAGGTTGAAACACTATATTTTCAAATGTGCTTGAAGAACATAAGGCTATTCTTTCCAATATAATGCTATTCCTTCCAAATTCTGTGGTGTCAAAGTAAGTGTCACATATGTAGCCAACTCCTGATATCCAATTATCAATTCATTTATGTATGCCTTAAGACATGAACAGATGCATCTTGAAAAGCTGGAGTAGAGCTAAATTCCATATACCAGACTATTCTCTCATTTAACTTCCATATCTTATGTTAAAATATTGAAGGTATATTCCTTGGGCAAAAGCCTTTAAAAGAATGCCTACCATTTGGATTCACAAAGGGATTGTCGAGAGATTCTGAGAGGCTGCTTCACAAGTTCCTCTTAAAATCCTCACAAAGATGCAGAAAAGGAGGAAGACTGGCAATGGTGCTGTGGACTCAAAACAAGAGAGGAACAGTTGCCAAAGTCCAGGTGGGATTTCAACTAACTGGTTTATTGATGATGGGGGACTGAAATGTACTTTCTGTAATCTCTTTCCTCTAAAACAGATCGTGACAGATGATGTCAAAAACCAGTGAAAAAATTGTCACTACCCTCACTGTCTACATTTAACTCCAGCATGCAGTTAAAAAACCAAAAGCAGGTTTATGGCCAACATAAACAAACACCAACCGAGCCAGTGAAAGCTGAAGCTCTATTGTGCACCTCCTCTTTCCACCACCCAACCTCAGTAGAATTCATCTGTCCATGCATTCAGAGACAACTCCCACTGAAAGAGCATGTGTGAACAGAGCTGACTCCATCTTGAAACTAATCCAACAGCTTAATTTGCCAGTGATTGAGCCCAGACTTTTTGACCTCCTCCCCTTCCGCTGGGTGGACTCTGCAACATGTGCAGAGGTTTGGGGCTAGTCATGGAGTTTCCATTACTCCTTCCTCCGGGGGCAAGAAGCTCTCAATGTTGCCTATTTCTTAGCTCATCATGGCACCTGCTGATATCTGCCTGGCCTTTCAGTCTCCTCTGACGACGCATGCACTCTTCTCTGAGCACAGAGATCCACGACTGAGGGAAAATGAAAGAGGGTGGTCTAGGACAGGAAGGCAGTGGAGATCTGAAACTTCCCGGGCTGCCCAGGACCTGTTTCTGCACATAAATTCCATATTAAACTCTCTAAAACTGACAAGCTGAACTTGTCTGTCTTGTTCTTTGGCTTATTGGTTCTTTTCAGCATTTGGGTACCACTTTGCATGTTATAGCCTTTTCAATGAACAGAGGGGCAAATGAACAGAAACAGATTAGATCTTAGGATTCTTAGTTAACCTGATGAAAAGTGATATAAATGGGATAGAGACAGAAAAGCCATGAGGAAGACCACCTTCTGGGTGAGTCGACTGGGCTCATATATATGCTACACTCTCCAAATAAGCTTTGAAAACTCTTAGCCAGAGAAAACATTGAAAGCAGGAGAAAAACTGCAACAGCATACCAGTAGACATATATTAATGTGTTAGAGCCACATTTTCAATAGAAGCACGATTGCTTTTGGAGCAGTGATTTTTTTGTGTGTGGGACAGTTGGCTTCACCATCCCCTGGGCATTTGACTCAGGAAGTATGCTCTGTGTTCCAGTTATCAATGTTGTGTAAAAGCTACCCCAAACTTGGTGGCATAGGACAATACTCATTTTGTTGTATTCAAAGATTCTGTGAGTCAGGAATTGGACAGGGACAGCAAAGATGATTGCTCTATTCTTTACCCCATTCAAGCCTCAGTTGAAAAGACTCCAAGACAGGGGCAAGTCTATGCTTGGGCTGGAATCACCTACATGCTCCTCCAGTCATGTGCCTAGCATTTGGGCTGGGAGAACTAAAATACTGGGACTCTCCTGAGAGGCCTCCCCATGTGTTGGGCTTCATCACTGCATGGCAGCCTTAAGATAATCAGACTTACACAGGGCAGTGGAGGGGTCTGAGTGTGAGTGTTCCAGGGAACCAGGTGAAAGCGGTAAGCCTTTTCTGGCCTTACTGTGAAAGCCGAACAGTGTCTCTTCTGCTGCACTCTTGGCTACAAGTGAGTCTAAGCCCACCCAGATTGGAGGTGAAGGGCAGACCCACTTTTCAATGGGAAGAATATCAATGGAAATATTGTATCATCTTTGGAAAATAGAACCTGCCTGTTATTAAAACAATTTGTATTCATTTCTAAAGTGCCATAATAAATTACCACAAATTTAGACTTTTAAACAAGTTATCTTCTCATTCTACAAGTTAGAAGTTTGACACAGATTTTATCAAACTAAAATCAGTGTCAGCAGGCTGCACGTCTTTCTAAAGGTTCCAGGGGAAAGTCTGTTTCCTGGTCATTTGTGTTGGCAGAATTCAGCTCCTTGAGGTGGTAGAACCAAGGTCTTGATTTTCTTGCTGTCAGCTGACAGTTTCTAGAGGCCATCCCACATTCCTTGGCCCATGGTCCTCTTCCTTCACCTTCAAAGCAGGTTGAGTCCTTCTCATATAACTTCCCTCTGACCCTTCCATTATCACATCTCTCTTTGACCACAACTCAGAAAAGTGGAAAAGGTTCTCTGTGTTTGAGGATTTGTCATCATATTAGGCCCACCTGGATAATCCTGGATCCTCTCTCCATCTCAAGGTCTATAACCTTAGTCACATCTATTCCTTTTGCCATGTAACATAACATATCCACAGATTCCAAGATTACAGCACGAACACCTTTAGAAAAGGTATTACTCTGCCTGCCTGCCAACCACACAAAATAAGCTACCCACCCACATTTTAAAATTCTCCTTTTGGGCTGGTACCATCCCTGGTTAATATGCACTGCATTAGATGTTTTGCACATTAACTGGAACTTCAGGTTTAGGTTTAAGAATAGTCAAGGACATTTGCTCAGTTTATTGGAAAACAATGGCCTCAAACAATAGTGCTCTCAAAACTCCAACATAAGTAAACAAAATTAAAAAATTCAACTTAGGGATTTAGCATATATGAACAGAAATATCACCTTTTAATATTCAAAAGAAGATCATGGTTCTGAAAAAAATTGTTTCTAAGAAATGCATTACAATTTTACAATATGTATGGTTGAAATAATCAGAAAGATACCCAAGGACATGGCTTCTTTGTGAAGAGAAGAGAAATAACAAGACCAATGTAAAGACAGTTATGAAAGGAAACTTATTGAAATGGGGAAAATGTAAATAAAAAACCAAACTACAAAATAAGAATTAAAATCTGCAAAGAAGTGATTGAAAGTCAAAACAAAAAACCAGTAATGTGGAGGACAAACTTGAAAAATAGTCAAAAATACATAATAGATTTAGAATTTTTTTTTGTTGCAAATAATAGGAATTCTATTGAATCTCGCAAAAGGCCACTTGCAACCAATAGTTCTAAAATTATTTTAATAACATGTACAAAATATAGTTTGAATAATATAATTTTAGGGCTGATTTAATATGAGCATGTATACAAAGTCTGTCCAGAAAGTATCCATGTACTATGCAAAATAGAGACATTTATTGAAGAAGATACCAGAAACATTGTACATAGAACAATGATGCCTTGGTCCCCTTCAAAGTGGGCACTTTGGGACCTCATACTCAAATTACCCCCATTACCATCAGCTTCCCCATAGTATTTTCCTGAATCTCATGGATGACCAGTAATCTCTTCCCTTTCAAAAATAATTTTAGCTTGGAGAAAAGACAGAAGTTACAGGGCACCAAATCTTGGCTATAGAGGGGCTGAGTTAACTGGGTGATTTGATGTTTTTCCAAAAACCTCCGCATGAGACATGATACGTAAAGGGGCATGTTGTCATGATAAAGCTTCCAATCACCAGTTGCCCAAAGCTACAGCCTTCCGAATCATCTAGTTTCCACAGAGTAATTTTCAAGCTTAAAGCAAAATTTGATGCATATTTATTGCTCTATTTGCTTCGCCATTTTGAATGCACTAACCACACAGTACACATGCTCACTCAACTCATCTACTGTCCCCACTGAGTAGCACAGTGAAGTTGTCATTGTTCATGCACACGCATTCCAGTCCACTATCCTTGGCTGCTAGGTTACACGGATGATGCACAAACCCTTCTCGTTACATTGACAATGGCTTGACTTTTTCTGGATAGACCTTATACATCAGAACTCCACAAATAGAAGTTGTGCCTATTCAACTGTCTATGAAGTAATGTTCTATTTAACTATTTTTTCCTTCTTATAAGAGGCAGATGTAATTAACTGATTCTGATCATTGTCATTTGAACTTTATATGTATACCTTTGTGTGTGTGAATTTTTGTGTGAATGTATTATACTTCATTACAAAAGATCCCCAAACCAAAGGAAAACAACTCAAACAGAAAAACTGGGAAGACAGAGAATGGAATTGATAAAGTAAAAACAGAGATTAAAAATAAAACAACAAATAGAAGAATTGATAAATCAATAAGGTACTTCTTTGGAAAAGAAGATAAGATGTAAAGAAATATTAGTTTAAAAAAATGGGTATAAAAGCAAGTAAGATAATTTTATTGGAAAATTATCTAATTTTATGAAATTAATGTAATTTTGATACCAAAACCTAAAAGATGTAGTACATAATTTTACTTATGTATAAGATCAAAAATCACAACTGATGTAATTATAATTAAATAAATTGAATTAATCAGTTATAGTAAAATAACCATCTGCTATGATTTAGTTGTATTTAGGTTTGTAATGAAAGGTTACTCTAAATTAGGAAATTATATATACATATCATCATATCATTAGGATAAACCAAAAAACTCATTATCATCTTAGTACAGGTTGTAAAATGCCTTAATAAAGTGAACATTCATTCTTGATAGAAACTCTTAATGAACCAAGAATAAAATTATATGTCCTTAATAACTATCTTAAACAGTAGCCCAAAGAATTGTTAATAAAAATGGGTGGTAGTTGGTGGGGTTGGGAGAAGGCCAAAATTAAGTCAGGTTGTCTTCTCACAGAATATTAAGATAACTTTTGGAAAGTTAAAAATTAAATGTAAAAATTGAAATATCAAATATTCATACTTTACATTGTGATTAATTCTTGCTATTGTCCATTCTGTGGGTTTTGACAAAAGTATAATGACAATGTATCCATTGTTATGATATCATATGGAGTATTTTTACTGCCCTAAAAATCCTCCATGACTGACCTATTCATCCATCTCTTTCACCACCCTTCCAGCCCTGGAAACCACTAATATTTTTACTGTCTCCATAGTTTTGCCTTTAAAGAAGAAACACAAAAGGCCATTAAAGTTATGGAAAATGCAAATTAAAGAAAAATACAAATACTAATTGCTTTTTGTCCCTACAAATAAGAAAAGACTAATAAAACATAATACTACAGAATTATTGGACCCAAAGGTATGAATTTCTAGAAATCTTTACTATATATTATTGAACTGGTGGCAGGTTTCCAGTAATTTGGCAATAAGTAGTAATAGATTTATATAAATTCACACCTTTGTACCTTCATACCCAACAATTCTACTTTCACTTATCTATCCAAAAGAAATTAAACAACAATGTGTAGAAATGATTTTGTAGAAAGATGTTTAACAGAAGGCTATGACAGATAAAGCATTGAAAAGAACTTAAATTTTAAACAATGGGGAAATGGTTATATCTATGAAGTGGAATATTATATAGACATCAAAAAGAATTTTAATAACAAGAAAACATTAGCAATACAGTGTGGTATTATAAATGTAAAAGAAATATAAAATTATATGCGATATGATCCAAACTGGTTTTTAAAAATTGTATATAGCTATATATATAACATAGCATTTATATAAATTTATATAATATAGCAGAAAAACTAGAGAAAACTACCAAAATCTTTACAGTGACTAACTCTGGAATGATAGCTTGCAGAAAATTTCTTTGCTATTCTTTTTATATTTTCCAAATTGTCTACAGTAAGCACATATTATTTCTCTAATCAGGTATTGTTTTTATAATCAGGAAAAGAAGAGATTTTAAAATCAGCTCTTCTCTGTACAAATAGAGCATTCTGCCCTCAAGTTATTGTGTGACAACTGAGGTTTGTACTTTCTTCCATTCTAGGTGATGGTTGATAGTACTTTATTTCATTTTAGGATTACTCTAGACTCCCAAATTAAGGTTCTTCCTGACAGCTGTCTGGAGTGAGTCTCTTTGCAATTAACTTTTAAAAAATTAATATAGCAGCATTATTTATGATGGCCAAAGGTAAAAGCAACCCAAGGGAATAGATAAATAAAATGTGGTCTATTCATACAATGGAATATTATTCAGCCTTGAAAAGGAAGGAAATTCTGACACATGCTTCAACACAGATGAATTTGGAAGATATTGTGCTAAGTGAAATAAGCCAGTCACAAAAAGACAAATACTGTATGATCCCACTTATAGGAGGTACGTAAAGTAGTTAAGTTCATAGAGACAGGAAGTGGAAAGGTGGTTGCCAGGGGCAGGGGGAGGGAAAATGGGGAGTTCTTGTTAAATGGACATAGAATTTCAGTTTTGCAAGATCAAAGAGTTCTGGGGATTGATTGTACAACACTGTGAATGTACTTAACACTGCTGAACTGTATGCTTATAAAAATAAGATGGTAAATTTTATACTAAGTGTATTTTACCACAAAAAAATGTTAAAACAGAGAGAGGGAGATAAAGAGGACAGAAGGAAAGAATAGAAAGCTCTGTCTAGCACTGGAAAGGTGCATTGCACCACCAGCAGAACCTCAGAACTTGGCTCCTGGGACCTCATCTTTGATTACTTCATTACTAAATCTGGTCCCTGCTTTATTAATTCCATGAAATGAAAACTCTGCATATCAAGTTGTCATCAGTTAATGGATAGCTGAATAATTTGTAGCATGCCCACATGGAAACAAGCTTTCTCAAGGTCACATTCTTTCAGGGGCTCCTAATCTAGGGATCAACACTGTGAAGGTGGTCCATAAATGTGTTTGGGGGTCTTTATTTGTAGACAGAATTCTGTGTGTAGTAGCTCTTAGCAGATTTTCAGGGGTGGGGGTGAAAGCTGAGAACCACTGTTACTGGGGGTGTTTAGTCTGCTAAATTTCACTGCCTACATACTTCAGATATCTCTCTAACAATATCTTCAAACATTCTCTAGATCAGGATTTTATGGATGTAACAGATTATTTGAGAGTGACCTTTCACTATTAGAAACTCATGGTGTGTATTGTTCTCCCTTTAGCTTGAGCACAAGTACATACAGCAAGCAAAAATGCTCTAAGTTTTAGTCCAGTACATTCCAGATTTCTCTGTTTTCTATGTAAGGTTGATTGGTAATTGTGTCTCCTAAACTGTTCTTGTCTTGTCTCCATTTGTGCTGGGATGCAATTTTTCAAAAAAACTCAGGTCCTTCATTTGTGAACATTTCTCTGTCTTTTATGTGCTTGTTCACTCTTCACTTTTAAACAGTTTAAAATTTTTCTTGGCAGTGACCCACAGTTAGAAATGTATTTTGTAGAATAATCTACTACACATACATTCTCACATATATGTGTGTGGAACAAAAACATCTCAACATAATGCCCTGACTGTGTGTAGAACACTGATATTTTCTTTTCTGTTCTATTTCAATCACTCTACTCTTTGCTATTTTACTTCGGGTGTGAAAAGAACTGCTACTGTGACCTTCTACATCAGTGGTCCTCAAATTTGACTATACATTAAGATCACTTAGGGAACTTTAAAAAATACTGATGCCAGGGTTCATCCCTCATTCTCACCATCCCCCTCAATACCCACGACTAAAGACTGTGATTTAATTGGTCTGGAGAAGGATCTGAACATTGGGGTTTTAAAAGCAACTCCGTGTTTCCAAGGTGTAGCCAGGATTGAGAAACATAGATTCACACTGAGTTCACCATCCTCTCGTAGGTCTCATCTCTCAGTTTGAAATGGCCTCTTTGATTATTGTTTGATGCTATAGCAACTTTAAAATGTTTTTATTGTGTTTTTTATTTTTAAAATAATACTTATTTTTGCCCTGGCGGGTGTAGCTCAGTGGATTGAGCGCGGGCTGCGAACCAGGCATCGCAGGTTCAATTCCCAGTCAGGGCACATGCCTAGGTCGCAGGCCATGTCCCCCAGCAACCACACATTGATGTCTCTCTCTCTCTCTCTCTCCTTCCTTTCCCTCTCTAAAAATAAATAAATAAAATCTTTAAAAAATAATACTTATTTTTCTGTCTATTGTTACTCAAATGCATCTCATGAAGTGCTGAGGCTTGCCTTTGCTCCTGTACCTATGTATTTGGATAGGCTTGCTCACAGTTATTTGCAGCATGTGGGCTAGACCAGTTCTTCTCAAACTTTCATCTCAAGCTTCAACGTGTGTGAGAACCACCTGGGATTCTGGTTGTAATGAAGATTCTGATTCACTGTTTGGAATGGGACGTAAAATCTGCATTTCTAATGAGTTTCCAACTAAAGCTGATATCTGGTCCATGAACCATACTTAGGGCAGCAAAGTACTAGACAAAGATGCATCAATTCTTCATTCTAATTGGATCCTTTTCTATTCTCCAGCTAACTGGCTCTGTGCTCCTTCCCTTTGATATCAGTTTTGCACAAACCCTGATAAGTGAATAGTGTTTTATTTCATTCCCATTGGTGAGCAAGGTAACACCCTGACTGGAGCTTGAGATGAAAGGGAATCCTTCCCCCAACACCAATGGACAGATATGTGAACATTATGAACCTTAGACATCGGACCAGCAAACACCCACTTTGCTAGAGTAGTGAGTTGGCCAAAATGTTTGTTTGTTTGTTTCCTGTAAGATGGCTCAGGTAGCGCTTAGTTGTCTTTAACTTTATTCAAAACAATTTTGTTAGATTGTATTGTGATAGCTGTCATATCAACATGCATTTAAAAAAAACTGGTGAATTTTTGTGTAGCCATTTTAATGTTGAAGATGGAAGAAAATGCACACTGTTTTCGGTATATTATGCAGTATATGGAGAAGGTGCTGTGACTGATCAAACATGTCGAAAGTGGTTTGCAAAGTTTGGTGCTGGAGATTTCTCACTGGACGATGCTCCATGGTTAGATAGACCAGTAGAAGTTAATAGTGATCAAATTGAGACATTAATTATACAATCAATGTTATACCATGCAGGAGATAGCTGACATACTCAAAATATCTAAATCAGTAAAGTTATCGGTGAAACTGAAAAATGTGTCATTTATTTTATGGGGAAAAACCATATGGACTTTTTGACCAAAATAGTTGGAGTCAATATCTCTGATTCTGTCCCATATTGTGCAGGTGATACACGTGTGTGTGTGTAGCCACTTGTGGTGCAATAAATTTTCACATTGTAAACCTTCTTTGTAATTGTTGAAACTGAGTGGTGTCATCATAGTAAGATATTTATACTTGTATTTAGAACTACTTTCCATCGAGGTTATTTGTTAGCAAGTCTGCCTCTTACTAGTGTGCAAGCACTTTGAGAACAGGAACTATGCCTTACTCATCTTTGCATCATCAAAGGAGTCTGCTAGGCACTCAAGAAATGTTTGTTGAATTAAGTAGTAGTAGTATTAGTTACTAATTACTATGCTAATGCTCAATGGTACCACCTTAAATCTCAGTGGCTTAAACTAATTGGCATTTATTTAATTCTTTAGTCTGTGGGTCAGCAATTTAGATTGAGCTTGGTAGATAGTTCATTTGATCCAGACTAGAATCATTGAAGAGTCAGATGGTAGGCTCACTATTGCTAGGTGACAGGGGTGACTGGGCATTTGTCTCTCTCACCCACCAGCAGGCTAGCCTATTCATTGTCTCATGGTGCTAAAAGTACAGGAGCAC
This sequence comes from Tonatia bakeri, assembly GCA_004024845.1. Lineage (NCBI taxonomy): Eukaryota > Metazoa > Chordata > Mammalia > Chiroptera > Phyllostomidae > Tonatia > Tonatia bakeri. The sequence continues at coordinate 72,671 of PVIA01001649.1, forward strand.
AAGTTGAGACAGGAAGCATTTTTCAAGCTTCTGCTTGCACATATTTGGTCATATTCCATTGACTCTAGCAAGTTACTTGACCACAAGAAAGCCAGACTGATATGGCAATGGAGGGTAAAGAATTGCAACCCGTTCAGCTCCATGATATTGTTCCCCAAGTCTAGGATTCCTGTAATATAATGGAAACAGCATAATAACACTGAAGTACTTCCTGATTTTGATTTTGAAACCACTAGTTAGTTCTGCCATAATAGAAGATTGATCTGAAGTGATTTAGTCAAAGGTATTAAGATCCTGATTTTCACTGGAGCACAGCCTGGGTTTCATTATAGTCCATTCTCATGTCAGGCGTATCAGCTACAAGCCTATCCACCTGCTATTGCGCGATCCTTCCAGGCACTGGGCCAATATGCAGGGAAGCACACAGTTATGTGTTTTAATCAGCATCTGTATCTTGATATTTTGGGGTTGTTCTTTGAACCATGTTAAACAAAAACATAAAAATTACCTTAAAAGCACCTTGATGAAAAGACACTGTTGCTGACTTTCTCATCAGATGGGAGAAAAAAACCTGAGGATAAGTGGCCAGCAGCACTGAGTTCACTGAGCCCAAAATAAAAACCCTAATAAATGCCTGGTTTAACGAAATGATCATAAAGAAACCATTGATTGTAATAACAAGAAAAACTAAATAACCGATGTCATTCACGGCATCCTTTTCCTCTTCTGCCACAAGGAGATATATTACATGAAACATATGCACATAATTGAGAGGCAAATAGAATCGCTTAAAAAGACATACTCAACTGACAGCAATAAAATTTAGACCAAATATCAGAAAACTATTAAGTCTAGCAGGAACATTGATTAGAGCATGATTTTCTTATTTGGTTAGTCCTAGGAGGACCATTGAGTTGCTATTTCATTTAAGCTGGTGAAAAGGTAAGCTAATCTCTTTTAATGGACAGAAGATGCAGAAGCTGTGCTTTCTCTCTTCCTTGCAAAGGATAGATCAGGGGTGGCTGAAGCTTCAGTAAGATTTTTGGGTTCAATACATTATTTTTTTCCTGGAAAGTTAGAGACTTGGAGAGATACACACCTCAGCTCAGTGAAGAAATATTCTGCTGGCCCCAAGTAAAATGGTGAAGTAGGTCAGTTGTATTTTGAGATCCCAGCCTCAGCTCTTTCCTCCAAGAGACACTCCTTTGCAAGTCATCATCAGAATCCAGAATCCTAAAAGGAGGCCTCTGGGTTTGCCCCCTATCACTCATCCTGTGTACACTGGACATACCCAAGAAAGCTGAGTAAGCAGTAGCTTCACAGTAAATGTCTGTTGAATTGAATAATAGTTTCTCTCAAAAACTGGGAAGGATCTGAGATTTTACCCTACTTGCAAGTGAATAGATTAGCCTGCCATATCAATGTTGACAGAAGATATGGGATTCCTCGGTCAGAGACAAAGGACTTTGTTACTCAGGGAAAGTAGCAGCCCCACTACTCCCCTCACCCCCACTTAATCAACTGTCCTAGCACCTGCCACACTAGCCCCAGAATTCCACTTTCACACCTTTAAGCCTTGTCTCTTTGACCTTCTAGCACTCACCTGGCTATACACCCTCCTCAGAGATTTGAGAAAAAATTAGCTCCTTGGAGATATCCCTTCCTATTCCACAATAACATAGAGCTTTGGGGTTCTAGAAGCACCACCTCTTCGATTTGTGTTCTCAGCCCTGGAGGTGGTAGCTTTTCCTGGTGTTTCCTCTAAGTTGCCTCAGCATTCCACTTACAGCCTTTCAATGCCTGCATGACAAATCTCTGTATTAAATACCTCTGTTTGAAATATCTAGCCTGATTTTTACTTTCTTGAGTGGACTCTGGCTCATACACTACCAATATCTAGAAATGATTTCATGTTCTAATCCAGTGTTTAAATTTTCATTTCTTTCAAATTTAGTTTTTATCTTTTTCAAAAGACATAGTTCAAAGTATCAAATAGTACAACAGGCTTTTGCCCAGTGGCATGCTTGATTAATGATGACTCGGTTTTTCTATGGGTGTGATAATTTATCAGTATGACTGTGGGTAGGAGCAACAAGTACGTGACTGACAGCTATGGATAATCTAGCTAATTTGGGGTACTAGCTTAGTCTCAGAGGCTAAATAATTTACCTAAGAGCAATGGTAGTCCATAGAGAAGAGCTTTATTTTTCTTTTGGAAATATGTTCCAAATATTTACCAAGATGAGGATAATAATAATACCCCATGTAGGAAAGTGTGGTGTGTCTTTTTTTTACAAATATATAATCTTATGAAAATTTATATAGAATTTCAATTTATATTGAATATTATTGACTGTATCATTAATAAATGAGTCAATTTGAAAACCTACTTAGAGATCTATTCTGTGACTTTATTTTTCTAGTCAATATTGAGACTCAAATATATGTTCATGTGTGATATCTCTCAGAAACAAAAATATAATAATATAATATTTATGTTTTTTAGATGAAAGGAAATTTAAAATAATTTTAGTGGTAAATTTTCAGTGATAATTAGATGCTGCCTGAGCTTGTAATACTTTAATATATTATTATTTTGCCTAAAACATGTACAAAAGCAACTGAACATCAGAAAGATATAGTTATGGAGACAGATGTCATCCTGGATCACCCTATCCTTTAAATAAAGAATGCGGGTTAATACTAATTAATTTTAATAAATGCTTTCACAAGACATATATAAGGAGGCATATCAACTGAATATTGTAAGTAGTTTCTTGAGACCAAATCATTTAAACCCTTCCAAAGCATATAAACATTTACATGGTATTAAATGCCAGTTTAGTGTATTTTATTCACTATCATCAGAACTGGGAATAAAATATCTGGGGCACAACTAATAATACTCAGACCTTGCTCACATCGTTTCATGAGAGTCTACCTTTTATGAAGCGAGCCCTGTGTCTATGAATAAATTGTTCCATAACCCAACTCATTCTGCTGGTTAAAATTGGGATATCATTGCATAATCTTGTTGAGAAAAATAGAGTAACATCTTCAACAGCCAAGTAGCTCTTTTATTCATTTTCAATAATAATGTAAAAATGGGACTACAGATTGATTTATGCGCGTGGCACTATTTGAACTAAAAATGAAGAAATTGTCTCTTACAGGGTTCAATTCTTCAAGGAATTGCAGCAGCATTCTTCTCTCTGTGTGTTCTGCTAATACTTTGTTGAGTTTTAACTGTTTCTTTGCTTCTATAAAATTTCAATGGGATTTGTCTGCTTCAAAAAAAAAGGTTTATGCTAATGTAACATATATTTTACCTAAAGGAATATTTAAATAACAAGGAAAATAAGCACATTAAATTGAATAAATGAAATTGTCTTAATGACTAGGATGGATTATTCAGGGATGTAACTGCATTTTACCCCAAAGGACTTGTTTCCACCATTCCTACCTTTTTGAGAGTGGATTGTCTTAGAGTTCACATCTCTTTTGCATCGTTAATTTCTGTCTGGCTCCTTCACCTCGGCCAGAAACTTGCTCACTTCTGCTCCATTCTAAGTTAAAAACCTTTTCTTCACTCTGCACTCCCCTCAAGCTTTCTTTCTATTGTTCTCATTCATTTTACCATCAATCATGAAAGGGCCTCCCAGATTCCCTGCCTCCAATCTCTCACCCCTTTAACTCTTCAAAAAATGGCTTTAAGCACAGCTTTCTGAACCATCTCTACCCCCAGCAGGGGAGAAAGAGAAACGTATTAGAAATGAGCACCCAGAGGCTTCGACCATATTGATAATGCTCTATTTCCTTAAATATTTTATATGAATAAAATATTTTGTTTTTTATAATCCTCACCTGAGGATATATTTATTGATGAGTGAGAGAGAGAGAAACAGAGAGAGAGAGAGAAATAGAGACAGAGAGACGGACAGAGGGGCAGAGGTGGGGGGAACATCCCGTATGTGCTTTGGGGATCAAACCCACAACTTTTTGGTGTACCGGACGATGCCTCAACCACTGAGCCACCCTGCCAGGGCTATTTTATATACATAGTTTTAAGTAGCTTCCACCATCACTATTCTGTTAAAACTGCCATGCCTGACACATAAAGAGTGCTCAGTGAATCCTTGTCAAGCATGGAAATCAGTGACTTTGCTAGTTAGTATAACGCATTCATATCATTTACTCTATCTCCTTAATCTAACCCTATAATTTTGCTGTCCTCCACCTTCATGCCTCACAAATAGCCTGCCCCAGTCCCTCTTCTGATGTTGTTGTCTCTGCTTTTAACAACACATCTCAAACATAAGTTTACTTATGCATTTCCTTTCCCAGGAAGTCAGTTCTCCAGCATTATTCAGAGAGGAAAGTTATATTAATGTGGACTCTTTTGGTTAGATTACAAGTGATGCAAACTCAACTCAAATTAGCTTGAACAAAGGGTGTTTTGGGGTTTTTTTTTGTTTGTTTTGTTGTTTTTATGAAGGGTTTTGCAATAGTCAGCAGAACCAGAGGAACAGCTTCAGGAACCTGCCCGGTCCTGAGGGTCTCAGAGTTCAAAACTGGAACTCTATTGCCATAAAGACACTCTTTCCCTCTTGTTCTCTCTATTACTTTTAATTTCTCTAATTCCGACTTTTCTAGGCTTAGCTTCATTCTGTCCTTCTGGAGGTGGTGGAAGACATTAGAGGCAAATGGAGACTGGAGACCAGCTGAAAGGGAAGCAAATCCAGGCAATGCTAAATACAGATCACCAATCCTTAAACTCAGCATCTGCCACTCTAATCCTGTGGTTCTCCCGCGGGTCAGTAATCAACCCAGCCTACTAGTTTGCTTAAGCCAACCTGAGTTCGTTTTTGTCAGTTTTAATTGGAGAGTCCTGTCTTATAAAGGTAAATGATTTTTCACAGCATCAGTTAATTGAATTAGGAGCAATTCAATAGAACACAGTAACTTCAAAATGGGGTTGAGTTTTCCATATCATTGAAATGTGTCAACAGAAATTTGGGGTCCTGTTTAGAGCTCCCCAAATTTTGGGGTGGTTCTATAGGCACACTTTCAAGGTAGGCAGACTCTCTCATCTTTAAGAAAGGTTTTATTTAAGAAGAAAATAAGATTTCAATTTATTTCTTCCAAACTTTCTAAATCTACCATACTTACCAGGTTCTCAGATTTATATACTTTCATAATATGCCTTAAAGATATTCCTTATCTCTTTCTTCATTATGACTCCTTGTTTTGTATAAATTGCTGTTATGTTGAGCTTTTTCTCTCCCTTTTATTAAGGCAGTTATCCATTTACCAGTTTTATCTGAATTATCATAGGAAAATTTATTTTCCCTATAAAAATAATTGGCTTTCTTAACTGCAGTTTTATTCAGTCGTACCTAAATTCATAACTGTTCTCCATAAGGTTTTTACTATGGGGAATTTAACTTCTTATTTAAAATCTTTTTGGAGTAGTCCAGTTTTCTTTACCTTCGGCATTTGCAAATTCTTAGTCAATGACCAGTAATCCATCTGTTGCTAGATGCTTTGGAAACCTCACATAAGCTATGATGTGATGCAATGCTATGCCAAATTAAAATTTATATATTCTTTGATTTTCTTTGTAATGGTTATTAGAAAACTTTTATCTTTGAGTAATGGATTATTGAATATTCAACATGACATCTTTTTATCATTCTCTGTTCATATTATCTGTATTAATCCACTTCTACATGATCAGATGAAAGGAAATTCTGTATCTAAATTTCTAATGGACTCCTACATGCATTGTTTTTGCATACTTAAATATATATTCAGCATTGAGAAAGACTAGTGACTCAAAAAAATAGTTACCTGTGTTCCCATTTTTCAAAATTTTACTGGAGTCTATTGGTAATATCTAAGCTCACACTCTATTGCTGAGTTACACCTCCTGGGCAATATCTAAGTAACCTGTATTATGATGGCCTGTTTCACAATATAGAAATATGAGACAGTTAAAATTTATGGGTTCTTCCTTTAAAACACCAGTTCTGAATAATGACAAATTAAACTGATTTTCTTACTCAAAGACCACATTGCCTTCTGTGTTTATTTTCTTTTTAAAAACTAATCTCATCTATAGTAAATCCACATGTAATAGGATTGTCTTAAAAAGAAACTTAATTAAATCAGGAGGGGAAAGGAAATCTGTGTTTCTAGAATCAGAACATATATACTCCATAATACATTTTCTTCTAGACCAGTGGTCTGTGAAGCCTTCCTCCAGACTCAGGGTGGTCTCCTGAGTGTCCTATGAACTAATGCCATGTGGCGGTAATATTTATACTATGACAACATCTGTATTTCGTCTCTGGCATAAATTAGCAACGCATTCCTTGCTCTCATCAAAAGTAACTTCACATTTCCTATTAATTTCATTGACATTTAACTGACAGGGGAAATTGGGAGAATATAGTAAATAAGGTAGTACTTAGTTTCATGAATTAAAAAAATAGTTTTATTGTAGTAAAACATATGGAACATAAAATCACCACTTTAACTATTTTTACATTAACTGTGTAGTATTAATTACATTCACAGTGTTGTACAACCATGACAACTATCTATTTCCAAATATTTTTCATCACCTTAAAGAGAAACTGTGTGCCCATTAGGCAACAATGTCCCAGTCTCCCCTCTTTTCAGCCCCCCCTTAACTCTTGATCTACTTTCTGTCTCTATGAATTTGTCTATATTAGGTATGTCATATAAGTAAATCCATACAATAATTTCTCTTTTGTGTCAGGCTTTTTTACTTAGCACATATTTTCAAGTTCCATTCATTTTGTAGCATTTATCAGAATTTAATTTCTTTTTATGGCTAAATAATATTCCATTGTATGGATCTACCACATTTTATTTATCCATTCATTCCTCAGTGGACATTTGGTTGTTTCCACCTTTGGCTATTATGAACAATGCTGCAATGAACATGGCAAACAAGTATCTATTTACTTCAGTCCATGTTTTCAATTTTTAGGGAGTACACACTTAAGAATGGAATTGTTGGGTCATATGGTAATCCCATTTAGCTTTTTGAGGAACCATCCATGGTAACTGCACCACTATGCATTCCTGTAACCAAGGAGCAAGGGTCCAGTTTCTCTGCATTTTTGCCAACATTTGTTATTTTCTGTTATTCACTTGTTTGTTTGTTTATAGCCGTCCAGTAGATTTGCAGTGGTATCTCATTGTGATTTTGATTGCCATTTCCCTGATGACTAAGGATGTTCAGCATCTTTCCTTGTGTATTGTATATTTTTCCCACATGCTTTTCATTTGTACTTGTTCTTTGGAGAAATGTTCATTCAAGTCATGCACTTATTTTTAAACTGGGTTATTTGTCTTTTTGCTCTTGAGTTGTAGGAGTTCTGTATATATTCTGGATATTAAACCCTTATCAGATGAGTGATTTCTAAATATTTCCTCTTATTCTGTAAGCTATTTTTCACTTTCCTGATAGTGTCTTTTGACACACAAAAGTTCTTAATATATATATAGCAGATAAATATATATTTTAAATAAAAATGTAGAAATATATTTATATGTGTACAGATATATGTATGCATGTATAATTATATAATCATTTTGTGTATATACTGATTAAATATATACCTCATAAATACTGATCATATTTGTATATTGATTTTATATACATGTGCTGATCATACATATACAAATTTTGTATTTTTTTTATATACTTATGATAGAGAGAGAGAGAGAGATACTGAATATATTGTGCTTGGGCCCCACCCTCAGAGATTCTAACTGAATTCATTTGTGTGGGGCTCACAGGGGAGGTCAGTTAAAAACTCCCAGATGATGATAATGTGCAGCCTGGGTGGGAAGCGCTGTGTCAGATGAAAGATAACAAATGGGAAACAAATAGTGATAACCAATACTGAGAGTGCTGTGAAGCCAGAAATGTGGTTTCTAAAATATGGCCTGCTCTTCAGAACTTGTAAACCCCCCTCTAAAATTACTTTCCTCTACTCCTTTCTCCAGGTGGCAGTAATCACCCTAGCATATACTGCGAAGGATCCCAAACCTAGAAACTCTCTCTCTGTAAGTTCTGGGCAGGAGAGCTAGATTCACCTCCAAACTTGTACTTTCTAGCCTGAGGCCCTGTCTTTTTTCTAATGATTTACATTGAAGTAGTTACCTTCAAAATTAACCAAACCCACTACCCATCACAGAAAAATCATTATGTGTAGTTTTGCGTTTTACTTATCTTAGCCCTGTTTGGCAGCAGGTACTTCGACCTGCATGCAGGCTTAAGCCAGCACTATTCCTGAACCAAACCTAATCAATCTCGGCAATGTGCTTGGAAGTCCATGCTCACAAAAGGATTGCGCTTAGAGTGAGTGTTACTGACATCAGTCTACCAGTGTTCTTCGAGTGCTAATCTGGATGCCCTGAATACCAGCATCAGCCCAAGTGTGACCTTTCTTATTCTGAGATTCAGCTGGCAGGCACCCTCTCTAAAGTACCAGTCCTAGAGCCTGGAGTTGGTTAGTTCCCATAGCCCTGGTTTAACATATTCATGACCGGATGACCCTCCCTGCCCCTATATTCCTGTCGCAGCTTGCCTGAGGCAGAGGTCCCAGGATGCAACCTCACCAAGCCAACCTGCTGGGGCCATTTCAGCTCCCCTCCACACAACAGTGACCCAAATTGTTTCGTGAGGTATATTAGTACAGTCCTTAACATGTGATAAAACAACAACAACCAAGGACTGTATCCAGAAGATGAATGAGTCTCTCTGCACATGGTAGAGGAGGGCAGCTCCTGGAAATAAATGGATTCCTCTGTTGTGGCAGCTGGAGCCTTCAGCATACAAATGGAAGAGCTGTAGGAGGTATCATGCACTAAGTTGGTGAATACTGGGCATGCTAACTGTGTGTGTTATACCTGTAACTGGGAGAAACAAAATGAGTGAAGCACTGGTGCTGGTGGCAGGGGACTGGAGCCAACTGACACTGGGCATTTGTGAAGGAAAATAACAGCTTCCTGAAAGGGAAGCACAAGTCAGCACTGAACTTGGCCAACTTCTGCTTCTAATTTGAGTGGGTGGGTTTCAGAGGAAAGCCTTGAGAATCATGTTTACTTTGAGAGACAAACTTGAATGGGAAGAGGGAGTTGATTACATTTTCTATGCTTCTGGCAAGACACACTGTGAGGCCTTGGTCAAGGTTTCCTGCAACTGTTTTTGCCTGTATGACTCACAGGAGAAGAGTTAAGCCAGTATCATATATATGTCATTCCATAAGAACTACCTTAACAGATAAACAGTAAACGGGCACGTACTCCTCAACCGTAGCTGTGACTTTCCACAAGGTGAGTTTACTCAGACATACCTTTGATTTGTAATGAAGAACATTCTTCAAAGAAACAGAGAAAATCCTGCATGTTAGGGCCAAACACTACCATCATGTAAAAGGATTTAAGAGGCACACGCTGCCAGGTCCAATGGGAGAAACAGAACGGCCGTGCATGAGTTAGCACGGTGGACCCTTACCCTTGTGGGAGTGGGGTGGGGGCCTTTGAGGGAAGAACATGCCCTAAATTGGGAGTTGAGCCTGAAGTCCCTGCAGGTCAGCCATCCATCAGGAAAGAAAGACATGTGGACAAGAGCTAGGACCATCTGAAATCTGCGAAGATGAACTGAAGCCCGTATCCATTTCTCATTAAAATTCCAACTTTGGTGCTGAGGGTGTCCTGCAGGATGAACTGGTGCCCTCTGCCATGGGGGTGCCTGTTTTGGGACAGCACTCAGAAAGCTCATGGCAGACGTCTGGTGGGAGCTGGAGGAGCTGCGAGTCAGTGCTGTCCCATGTGGATCAGTGCCAGTGTATGTAAGCTGCCACAATGTCCAGCACTCTGACTACCAGGGGCTAAAAAACTATTGCTGCTGCTTCACTTCTGCCTTCCAAAGTCCATGCAAAATGTCTCTTGCGGCAAATGCTAGCCTGAACTTAAAGAGGGAAACAAATGCTGGGAAGTGTAGTTGCAGCTTTGCTGAGTCAACAAAACTGACAAGGTGCTACCGTACACTTTGCTAAAGAGCTCAGAACACTTATCCGTTTGACTCTTTCTCTCCCTCACCACTCATACCGGATCATCTGTTCTGTTAGTTCTTTCATAGTTGCTTTAGTCCCTTTATTTCACACACTACTGTGGGACTTGTTAGGACTATTGCCCTTGCTTTGGTCTCTCCTCTCTTTAATTCATGTCCTGTGACTAAGCACTCTGTACCCCACTTCAATGACTGTTCCCTACCATTTTCCTTGTTGGCTGCACCCCTGCTTTGTTAACCTGCTTTGCCACTCAGAATCCCAAAGATGGGAGGGGGCCATGATTTTACTAAACATCCCAGGGACCCACAGCGCCTACCTGCATTTCCTCTGCCTGCAAGAGGAGTATATACTCGTGTCTTGAACTTGGGCATGGCTTCAGTGATTTGCTCTGACCAATAACATGATGAAGGGAGGATAGTTGTAGAGCAGGGGGCCATTCACTGGTTACCAATCCCAAGGCACAACTCTGAGCATTTCTGCTCATTGAATTTGGTATCGGAATCACCAAGGAAAACACAGCATAATTAAGCACTGGATGGAACAGCACTTTCCTTACATAGAGAAGAAACAGAGCAAGATCAGCTTCAAAAGTGTGTGAAGGTCCCCAGGGTTAGTGGGTCTCTCCTGCAGCCAATGTAGGGCAACTCACCCAGGTGCACCCCTCTCGTACTGCAGAGAAAGGACTCCTGTTCCGTCTTCACAGAGACAGAGATAGAAGTGGAGTTGGCCAGGTGCCATTTGAAGCACATGCTTTAAGCAGAACAAAAGAGCAGCATTGAGCCTGGAACAAGGAAAGATATTCCCACACAAGGTGATAAGCCCAGCGCAGGCTGTGCAGGCTCTTTATGTCTTGATAAGACAGTGTTCAGGCCCAAAGCTGATTCTTTTGTGGCCCAGTGGGGGTTGAAAGACTGTATGCATGAGACTGCCTTTCTTAACAATTTCCTAAAGAGCTCAGAATATTTGTACATTTGACTCTTTCTCTCCCTCACCACTCATACTCAGTTATCAGTTCTGTAAGTTCTTTGTTCATAGTTGCTTCTACTCCCTCACTTGTGCTAATTCTGTGGGGCAAGTTGGGACTATTTTCCTTGCTTTGGCATGGGAATTTGTGAGCAGAAGATGCAAGAGCCAGCAAGAAGTTCACCATATTTTCTCTTTTCTCTGCCACGCAGCCTGAGATGTTCTGGGAAAAGACCGCTACATCAGCCTGGACCACAGAGTGAAGACAACATGTGACAATACACAGCTGACCCACAATGAACTTGAAATGTGAGCAAGATATAATCCTTTATCAGTTAAACCATTGAGATTGGCAAGTGAGAAAATTCAAGAGCTATGTCTACAGCCGACAGAATTGGATGTGAGGAGAAAGGTGTTAAGGTTCCAAGTCATAACTCATATAATTGAATAGGTGTGGTGGCAATTCACTCCGATACCAGGCATTGGATTCTATGCAAGACTTTGATAATTAATAGTGTTGAATTCTTCTGAAAGCCATGGAATTGTAGAAGCAGATAAGGTGGAGCTCTGGGTAGACATTTGCATGAGCCACACCAAGGAGACCCGAGAGCCTGGAAACTCTACATACCCAATGTAAGGGCAGTGGACCAACTGCAGGAAATGGGAAGAGGTTAAGACAGGCAGGCAAAGCTCGATCCTGGGGCAGTGTGGTGTAACCCAACTGTGTCGGTCCAAGTAGGCCATTAGGATATCTCACCTGTGTCCAGTTGAGCCTGGCACTGCCAACGTGGGATAAACCAGAACTGTCTCTGGCTGCATGAGGGACAGAATCAACAGATAAGAAGGGCTCTGCTTATGGGGCTGAAGTTCAGAGACAACACACAAATCCCTGGGAAGTCTGGTAAAATCACGGTCCCTCTGTCTTTATGAGTCTGAGTGGCAAAGCAAGTAAACAAAGCAGGAATTCAGGCAATGAGGAACGCGACATCATTCTTATCTCTCCCATGTGAAGCTTGAGTGATGCTCTTAGAATGTGATGGATCACATCACTCACTTGCTTAAGATATGTCAATGGATTTCCTTCACTATAAACTTAAAGACAACCTCCCAGCCTGGCCTACAAGGTCTTCTGTGGTCTGACCTGTGCCTTCCTCTCCTATCTCCCCTTGTACCAGGTTCTCCTCATAAGTTTTGCTTATTCCTTCAAATTCATCATATTCTTATAGGGCCTCTGCATGTGATATTCTCTGTGTGTGAGATTCTCTTTTTCTACTCCATCTGCTCAGCTGCTGCTCAACCTTTAGCCTTCACCTCAGTTTTCATTTCTCTAAGGAAGTTTCTCTTATTGCTCTGATTAGGTCAAGTTTCTTTATCATATATTCTTATGGTACCACATATCTCATGTTCCTGGCCCTAATCAAAGCTACACTTTTAATTTATTTGTAGATATTTAACAAATAACTGTTCGCCCACAATACTATATGCTATAGGGCAAGGGTCAACAATTTCTTTTTTCTGTAAAGGACCTAATAGTAAATGGTTTAGACTTTGTGAGCTATAAAGTTTCCCTTACAACTATTCAATTCTGTTGTTGTAGTGCAAAACCAGCTATAGACAAGATACAAGCAAGTGGATATGGTTTTGTTTCAATAAAAGTTCATTTACAAAAATAGGTGGTGGGTTGTATTTCATCCATAGCCCTGAGGTTTGCCAATCTCTAATCAAGGACATTAGACGTTGTCTGTCTTGCTCACCTCTATACCCTCAGTCCTTAGCACATGGCTTTCTACACAGTGGGTGCCAATAAATAGTTGTGGGTACCAAATAAATGAATTCCATTCATTGCATATAAAAACTTGGTCATTCTATCTTTGTTATATTTACTCAAATCATATTTATATCCTACAAGGAATACCTTCTCCCCAGTCCAATTTGGATTTTGCTTCTCAAGACCTTTCTTGTTTACTACTTGTTTTCATGAAGTTGTCTATGATTATTTGAGTTTCTAGTGTTGGGGTTCTAAACTCTAATTGTAGTAATTTTTTTGTACCAGCAACTTGACTAAATATACTTAAGAAGGACTTCACAGTTCAAGAGGCACTTACCCAATTTTGGCACTTTGGGACAAAGTCCCCTGAGTCCTGCTTGGGTCTGGGAAGTGAGAGAGGAAAAAAATAGTGAGAACCAAATGCAGTAGGTCAATAAATTAACCTGTTGCCTTTGTGTCAGTAAGAATGCCCTATGCTGGCGCTGGTACCAGGGTGAAACGTGGACCCATGACACAGAAGTGAAAGTAGGCCTCACTGAAGAGATGACATCTAAGGTACTTCCTCCTCATTCTTCTTCCTTTTTTTAAGCCACATATTACTTATGTCTGATTTACAATGGTATCAGGAACTTACTTTGATTCCCTCCACCCTCTGCAACTTTTCATTATGAAAATTTTCAAATATAATGGAAGACTGAAAAAACTCAATTCACATCTGAATACCTATCATTTAGATGAAACAATTATTAACATTTTGCCATATTTACTTTATCTTCTCTCTGTATATTTTTGGGTCCTTTTGGAAGTAAGTTACAGACATCAAGTATTCCATCTTAGATAATTCATGTGCATCTCCAAAAAGGGCATTCCACTACACAACTGTAAAACCATCAGCAGCACTTCCCTACAATCATCGCATACCCAAGCCATATTCAATTTGATTATTCCTCAAATTGTCTTTTATAGCTGTATTTTTTTTTAAAAAAAACATGATCCAATCCATTTGACTATTCAGTCTGACTTTTAAAAACATATTTTATTTATTTATTTTTAGAGAGGGGAAAAGGAAGAAGAGAGAGAGGGAGAGAAACATTAATGTGTGGTTGCCTCTCTCACACCCTCCACTCAGGACCTGGCCTGCAACCCAGGCATGTGCCCTGACTGGGAATCGAACCAGCAACCCTTTGGTTCACAGGCCAGAGCTCAATCCACTGAGCTACACCAGCCAGGGCATGAGTCTGACTTTTTAAAGAAAAAATGGTAATTCTCTAATATAACATATATAAATTGCCCAGAATAGGGAATAGCTGGTGCAAAAACACAGGAGGTGTTTAGGGAGAATCACAGAGTGATATTCTGTGACCCACCAGGCAACAGAATTTGTGGGAAATGACTTTGAAGGAATATGAAGAACCAGATCACGGATGATCTTGAATATTATTTACAGGAGTTTTGAATGAATTCTTCTGCTATGGTGGGTTTTACCATCCTATAAAACTCGGCGACATCAGGACTGGGTACTCAGCTGTAGGAGCAGTCTCACTAGCATATTCATTAGAACTAGTTCTCTTTCTTGCTCAGCTTCTTTCACTACAGCATTTTCAATGATCAGATTTGTAAACTAGTGAACTACTGGTTTATAGCTGACCATGACCAAGTCTTTTTCACAGGATAATAAATGTAACTTATTGTCAAAGGGACAGCAGAGTGTGTTCTCTCATTAAGGGACCGACTTGCCTCCTAAAAGGTTGCCCTGATAGTCTAGTCAGCTGATGGTCACAGGCGAACTCGAACCCTTTCCCTGTCTTCTGGAATCCTGTCACTTCACCACAGCCCCTCTAGGGCAGGAACCTATGGGTGCTGGTCCTTTATACAGATAAGTATTTGCCTTTTCTGATGTAAAAGTGGAAGTTCTTTGAAGCAGGTACAATTAGATTACCACCAATGTGAAAGGCACATGGAATTCAGAATTTTTTCCTATATTTATAGTCAAGGACTCAAAGGCCAAGGGAGGTTAAATGAAGTTCTGTGGGGTCACACGACGAGACAGGGGTGACTGACTACCCTTCAGAGGGTATGGCTCTGTGCCAGTCACTGACCTCTATGCCTCATACAGGGCTGTCTCTTGTGGGACTGCCTGACAAGCTCACCTGGTGTCAGACCAACAGGGAACTGGAATTGCTCCGACCTTTTTCACATCCCCAACCCTTGGGTGACTGAGGCAATGTCCTCTCACCAATGACTATTTCAGTCTTTTTCAGTTTCAGCCATCTCCTTTCAGTTCAATCATTCAGGATGTTCAAAGTATAACTTCTGATTTTAATTCTTTCAGGTAAAAGCTTAGCCTTCCAGGTTTCCCTTTCCTCCCTCTCTTTTCCCAAAAATGGCTTCTGGGTGTTTGGGGAAGGGACAAGAAAAGGAACCCTCGGATTTACACTGTCTGAGGCTGGGTTTCCCAGGAACAGCCTCGAGATGAGGATTCTTAACAGCAATGTTCTCAACCTCCCGACTCTGGGAGGGGTTCTCGGGGCACTTCTATGGTGCTGGTATTAAAAAAAGTCCCGTAACTTGACCTAGGTAGCTGTTTCACAGGTGCATTCATCATTAGAAAATGGGTCAAGTTGTGCATTTATTTGTGTATTTTTATTTATGTATACTATGTTTTTTAAACATTATATCTATATATTTTTTCCTGAATATGAATATGGAAACAACCAATTTAGAGATAAAGATGGGGTTCCTATGGACATAGTATCTGGACATAGGAACATCCAATTTTTTTTTAACATTTTGTACTACAACAGTATCTTTTTTAAAACTAATGGCTTCATTGACATAATTCACATTCCATAAATGTCACTCTTAAACTGTACGATTCAGTGGTTTTAGTAGGTTTGCAGAGTTGTTTAGCCATTACCCTCGTTTCATCCCATGACATTTTGATCACCCTCAGAGAAGCCCTGCATGCAGTCGCAGTCATTTCTATCCTCTCCTCCCCGAGTCCCAGCAAACTCTGACCTACTTTCTGTCTCTGTGGATTTGCCTATTTTTGACATTTTTCAAAAAAAGGAATCACACCACATGTGCTTATTTGTGACACGCATCTTTCACTTAAGATAAAATGTTTTCAAGGTTCATCCACGTTGTAGCATGTATAAATACATCATTTATTTTTATTGCCAAATAATATTCCATTGCATGAATGACCTACATTTTGTTTATGCATTCATCAGTTGATGGGTATTTGAGTTGTTTCTGTTTCTTTGGCTGTTATGAATAAGGCTGTTATGAACATTCATGTACAGGTTTTTATGTGGACATAAAGTTTTCATATCTATTTCTATTTAATTACATAGAAACAAGCACTTGGACATTATAGAACAGTCTTGCAACTCATCTTGTAGATCAAAGAAGAAATCAAAGCAGTAATCATAGAATATTTTGAAATAGGTGACTATTATATTAGCATTTTATTAAAACTCACAGTGTTACATCAAAACTGCATTCAGAGGAAAATTCGTTGACTTAAATGTTATCACACTGAAAAGAATAAAAATAAATGAATTAAGCATTCATCTCAGGAAACTCCAGCAGAACCCATGCAATAATAAATAATAGAAGGAAACCAATAAAAAAAAATAGATGAACCATAAAAGGGAACCAGCCAACTACTGGTACAATTTCAGGCAAAGGCAGATGAATGGTATGTTCCACCTGATCTTGCAGGGGAACTCTGTAGTAATGTTCTTTCCCAAAATAGTCTCGACTTGAAGATTTAAAATGAAGAGATTGGGCTTTATTCCCAGCACATATCCCTCTCTCCCTCCCACATCAGTCGGTGGGTAAGGTCCACTCTCCCTCCCACATCAGTCGGTGGGTAAGGTCCACTCCCAGGACACTTCTAGCTCTAGGTGGCAGATGGATGGACCTAGTCCAGTAGCCTGAAGGCATCTCTCTGGACAAGAGCCTCACTTAAAGTGGGTGGCAAGGCGGGTGCACACAGAACCTGTAAAGAGATCCAAGGGGCTCTGGGCAGGGCTCTGAGAGTGTCCTTCTCATGGTGTCTTCTGGTTCTCCTTGTCTTTGTAAAATTGTTCTTTGTCTACGTGGTCACGTCTTACCGTGCAGGCCAAGAGAATAAACTGGATCATGCAAGCTGTTAAAGTGGACAGCTTGTATAACTGAAAGTACTTTCCTGGCTTGGTCAGTGCCTGGAAGCCTTCTACCTGTGACCATGCACTACGTAGCCTGTGCATGTATGTGCATACCTGTTTACTTGGCATTACTATGGTTCACATTAGCATGCCTCCCTGGTCTTGGCTTAGGCAGTTAATCACACAGTCTCTGCTAGGTGGTGACATTGTCCCTTGCCATGGTGCCTCCCAGAAATCCTTTTGGCTCTCATCTCAGTTACCTTTCTATCTCCCTTGGGAGCACAAGAGACATTTTGAATTCTGTCCATGCCTTACTTGGACTCAGAAAAACGAAACCTGGGTCTTCCTCTGCCTTACCAAGCTTCACTTGACCTTAACTGGGCTGTCCCTGAAGCTGAAGCCAGGGCAGCCTGTGGGGCAATGTCCTCCCATACCTTAAAATTGAATTGGGGAAAATCCCCTCTGGCCTTGTCATTTCAGACATGCTATTTTCAGAGGCGTGCATTTCCTTCCCCCTTTTGCTTGTCTCTTTTCTAAATTTCTTTGCATGAGAAGCAGCAAGTGTCACACTTTTCACTTACTGTACATTGTGTCCTCCTTGACCCAGGACAGCGAATCCCCGTGGCGACCCACTTCTGCCAAGCCATAGGTGGATGGGACACTTATCTTCACTATGGAAAACATTCCCTGATCTGAATCACATCCTTTCTGGATAAGCTAAAGTAGAAGATAAGGGAATGTAGAAATTCCTTTTCTTTTGATAAAGTCGAGCTTGGAAGTTTTGTTGTGTGTTTGATAATTCGATTTTCCAAGTCAGAGGCCAAACTATAGCTTGCTTGCTTGCTTGCTTTTGTTTTTTGAATTCCTGTTTAACAAACTTAATTTGCCCCCAGGCAGATGGATGCCCCTCAGGCTGCCTAAAGAGAGCTGTCTCTAGCAGAAACTATAGAGAAAAAAATCACATTAACATAATTGCTAGAGCAGTACAATTCTGACCCAATATTCTGACTTACAACTTGAAAAATGGTAACAGGTTTTAAATTCTATCTAAAAATCCTAATTAGGCCCTAACTGGTGTGCCTCAATGAAAAGAGCACCAGACCATGGACCCAAAGGTTGCCAGTTCAATTCCTGGTCAGGGCGCATGCCTGGGTTGTGGGCCAGGTCCCCATATCAGGGCTTTTGCTAGATACGACCAACCAACTGATGTCTCTCTCTTGCGTATCCATGTTTCTCTCCCTCTCTTTCTCCTTCCTTTCCCCTTTTCCTAAAAATAAATAAATAAAATATTTTTTTAAAAAAGCTAATTAGTTAGGAGACACAGTGCCTGAGACCAGTATCTGCTCCAATTAGCAAGTAAGGGCCACACATGTAACGTACCTCCTCGATATTCCACTCAGGGTATGTCACCCAAATGTGTAGAACGTGGCAAATGGTCACAAACGTTATTATTCCTTGTAGTAGACCACGACTTTTTCACAGCATGCTAAATTTTACAAAACAGTGTAATTTCCTAGTTAGTGTCACGAGCCCTGAACATCCTTTCATTGATTTCTCTTTTTGTCTCCTGCTCCTGCATGGCTCTGCATGGTACTCTTATTGACCCAGTCTTTATTTAAATTTTGTATTAATTTTGACTTCTCAAAAGTGTACATTAAAATATTACGTAACTTGATTACTGTGTTTTCTAGTACCCCCTTAAATTTTGCAGCTGGGGCAAGAGCCTCACTTGCTTCACTTTAGTCCCGAGCCCCTTGTGCTCATGGTTCAACTCCACAAAGCTTTCTGTCATGTTACTAATGGGCTCAATACTGCCTCTGAATTCATGCATTCTTTTCTTTACCATTTTCATGACCTCAACACTAGAGTCATCTGTGTACATGTCTTATCATCCATCCTCCCTCGTTTAGTTGTAAACCATTGGAGGTGGAAATCCTGTGGTTTTTAAAAAATTTTAATGAAATATATCAGGGCAACATTGGTTAATAACATTATACAGCTTCACAATACAATGCTTATATACTCACCCCATTGTGTGCTCTCTACCCAAAGACTAGTTTCCTTCTGTCACCATGTATTTGACCCCTGCTACCCTCTTTGTCCTTCCCCTGCCCCCCTCCCCTCTGGAAACCACTGCTCTGTTGTCTGTATCTATGAGTGTGTTTTATTTGCTGCTTTTTGTTTTGTCCCACATACTGGTGAAATTAGAGGGTTCTTGACCTTTTTCATCCGACTTACTCCACATAGCATGCTACTCTCAAGACAACGGACTAGTCCTCAGCCATATAAAGGTAAAATATTGCAATTTGAAATCCTGTTTTGATTCACCTTTGCATCCTTTTAACATCAGTTAAAGTACCTGTACAATAAAGGTTTACTTAAAGTGTAAAGTACACTTAGCTTCATAAGGAAGAGGAATATAAAATACATTTATTTTTTTTAAAGATTTTATTTACTTTTAGAGAGATGGGAAGGGAGGGGAGAAACACTGATGTGTGAGAGAGATACATTGATTAGTTTCCTCTTGCATGCCCCCAACAGGAGACCTGGCCAGAAACCCAGGCATGTTCCTGACTGGGAATTGAACCAGCAACTTTTGGTCCACAGGCCAGTGCTCAACCCACTGAGCCACACCAGCCAGGAGGTAAAATGCATTTTAGAAAAATTTATACCAGAATAGTTACAGCTGCTTTTTTTTTTTTAAAGCAATAGTTCTTGGATAACTTTTAGGCTATGTTGAAAATTTACTTATATGTAACACCTTATTGCATGATACAGTGAAAATGAATTATTATTGTATTTCACTAAATTTTGGTCCCTTTTGCACCCTATGATGGATAGTAGTCAGAAAGGTGATAGAAAAATACACAGAGGAGATGAGGGATAAAATCCTGGAATTAAATATTTTCCATTAATAATTTACAAAAAAAGATAATCCATGTGGAGAGACCCAAGAGTTGATTGTACAATTTATCTTTAAGCAATTGCATACAATGTTGCCACAGGATGTGACACAGTAGTTAATTTCTAAAATGTTAGATTCTGTTAGTATTTTCAGATCAAACTTTGTTTTCTTCTTGACATAATTGATTACTGCTTTCATTGGGATTTATTTTAAAGTAATTCTAAACTGAAAAACTGCAAGGAAAGTAGAAAATGCACATTTCTCCTTAGGGCAGCTGTGTCTAGAACAGCACAGCAGAATTCTCCTTCTTCTTCTTTTTTCTTTTCTTTTCTTTTTTTGCTATTTGATTTCTGTATCTCTTTATTACTCTATTCATTCTAGAAAGAACTGAGGTCACTCATTAGTCTTTTGAATAGAAATTATTTGAACACACAGATTGAAAACATCCTACCACCAGTAGCAGTGATTTAGTATATGAAACAAATTTGAAGATACTATAAATTAATATGTCTTTTTCAAATACTTTATTTCTACCACACAGTCAAATCCTTTGTTACATTTCCCCACATACATCAGTTAGCTATTGCTGTATAACAAACAATTCCAAATGTTAATAGTTTAAAACAACAATCTTTTCTTCTGAGGTTATGGATTGGCAGGGAGGGTCGATTGTTCTGGAACACGCTTGGCTGGTCTAAGGTAACCTCACTCATAGGTCCTGGGGCCCAGCTGATCTGGGATTAGCCAAGATGAATGCTTGCCTCTGCCCTTCACATTATGTCATTCTGTAACAGGCAGCCTGGGCTTGCTACCACATTAATAGTGTGGTTCCAAGACAAAGAGAGCAAAAATGTGCAATCTTTTCCCAGGTTTAGGCTGGATACTCTTATACTATTACTTTAGCTGCATTTTGTTGACCAAAGTAAGCCATAGACTATCAGAATCTCTGGAATCAGCTGCGAAGTCACATTGCATGAGGCATGGATGCAGGGAAGGAAATAATCGGAGCTGGTCATTTTTAGAATCAGTTTATCATATAATGTGAGATGTTCTCTTAATTACTTACATGACTTATTCTCCCAAAACACTTGAGATAGAGATCAGAATAATGAAATTATGCAAAAAATTATATAAAAATACAAATATATGATTGGGTGTGGTTGACAGAACTCTAAGATGATCCCCAAGATTCCTGCCTCTTGGTGCATATGCCATCTATAACCCTCTCCCTTTAAGTATGAGCAGGATCTGTGGATATAATGGGATAATTACTCCCTTGATTAAATTACTTATATAGCAAAAGTGATAGCATAGCCACCTCCTTGACTATGTGACATTATATAAGACTATCTTTGCAGACTGGACAGGTTCTCCTGCTGCCATGTTGTAAGAGGGTCTGTGAGGTGGGCATGTGGCAAGGAGCTGTGAGGGTCTTTTCAGAACTGAGAATAGACCCTGGCTGAGCAAGGAAGTGGGAATCTCAATCCTACATCTGCCCAAAACTAAATTCTGCCAATGACCATGTGGTCTTGAGTTCCAGAAAAGAATGCAGGCCAGCCATCACCTACATTGCAGCTTTATGAGACAAACCAATGAAAACAGTGTTGGTATTTGGGGATCTTCCTCATGAACTAGCAGCTTTGGTGCAGATCTTGGCTGAGCCTCCAGGTGACTGTGAGAGGCTTTATGATATCTATTTTCTTTATATTGCTTTGGTTTATGCCTCCTAATAGAACATCAGGAAGAAGCCAGTTCTGCAGAGCTGGTTCTGGGTGGGTTTATCTGTTAAGTAGACATTCAGCTTAAAGGGGCAGACATCCAACTTTAACTCACACTTTATTATAAGTATCCAGGGAATTTCATGGAATCTAATGATAGGCATGTGGCTGAGATTCAGGGATATTAGAAACAACCCTTGAAAATACCAATAAGTTTCACCTCTAAATTTTAGGCACTTTCTCTCTCTCTATGTATATACACATACACATAAACACCTATATACATATATAAACATGCACACATATTTACATATACATATGTATACATGTATAGGTATATATGTATATATATTTGCCTATGTCTCTATTTATATCACTTTTTATCTCTCTATTTTTCCAGACAGATTTATTCCCCAACTTTTCTAGTTGTTTAATGGGAACCATGACCTTTAGCCCTGATAGTTCTGGAACTTCACATCAGTCTCAAAGTATTGTCCTCAGACCGGCAGCATTAGCCTCACCTGGGAACTCACTAGAAACATCAGGTCTCATGCCCCACCCCAGACCTGCAGAATCAGAAACCCTGGGGTAGGGCCCAGCCATCTGTTCTAACACCCCACCTTTAACAAGGTGGCTCCAATGCATGCCAAGTTTGAGAACCAATGGTTTCTATCTTACTGACCAGTTTCAGCCATCTGACTGACCAGTTTGCAATCCCAAGGTCAAACTTTCAGCAAAGGGTTATGGGCATGGATTAAGTCTGGGACCCACCTCTGCACTGATTAGTTGCGGCTTCAGAGCTGGGCTATCTGGGTCATGAGTGACTTTACTCAACCAATTGCCAAATGCTCTGACGGAGTGGAGATGAGAGATGAGTGGAAAGTGCCTGTTTCAGAAAACAGGCGCTTTGGAAAAGAAGTGGAATGTGGAAGAGAATGCTGCCTGGGAAAAACAACAGGGAAAACCAGGGCCGGATTGCCCTACTGTGAACCTGAGAGCTGTCAAACGAGCCGCAGGTGCTGGCCTGCCCTGGGGTAGTGGCCAGCTGAAGTTCCCTGTTCCCACAGGGACTGGCCTGGCCCGGGTCATGGTTCACAGCGTTAAATGTCACACTGACTCATTTCTTCTTACTTTGCATCCCTTTTCCTGGAACTGTCCCCATTCAGTGTATTGCCTGCTTTAAGTCCGGAGGTTGCATTAGTTAGAACAGTGATCCTCAAAATCAGGTCCCTTACCACTATGGGTCTCGGGCTCTTTCAGGGGTTCCACAGGTCAAATCATTTTTATAATGATACTAAAATATTATTTATCCTTTTCACTGTATGGACATTTGTACTGATGGTGCAAAAGCAATGACAGGTAAAATTGCTGGTTCCTCAGCCCAAATCAAAGCGGTGATACCGACACACTAGTAATGATTGTCTCCATTGCCATGCACTCGCAGTATATGTATTTCGCAAAGGCAGTTCTGTTTAAGAATACCCTTGATAAAGAAATAGAAATGTTATTAAATTTATTACTAATATAATATTTATTTGATCAAATTTCAATCCTGGAGTACATATCCTTTTAATGTACTGGGTGACAAAGTGGGAAATGCACATAAGGCGCCTCTACTGTACACAGAAAGATACTGACTGTCTCCTGAAGATGTGCTTGAGCCCTGACCAGTGTGGCTCAGTGGGTTGGGTGTCATTCCATAGGGTGAAAGGTCACCAGTTCAAATCCTGGTCAGAGCACACGCCTGGGTTGCAGGTTCAGTCCCAAGTCAGGGAGAGTAAGAGAGGCAACCAGTTGATGTTTTTCTCTCACACTGATGTTTCTCCCCCTCTCTTTCTCTTTCCCTGCCCCCTCTCTAAAAAATAAATAAATAAAATCTTAAAAAAGGAAGTACTTGTGCAGTTGTTTGAGCTGTGAAATGAATTAGCCCCTTTTTAATGGAAGATCCTTTTTTTTCTTGAAAGGATAACTGGTAGACAAGCTATGGTGGTTGCCGGACATTTCCTCAAAACTGAAGTCAGCGAGCCTGTCACTTCAAGGGAATCAACCAACAGCATTTGTTGCCAGTGATGACGTTTGGGCTCTCGAGTGATAACTATAATTTTGGAAGACTTGTATCTACCACCATGAGCTTGACAGCTTCCCAATACTCAAAACTTTTTTTGATGCGATCTATAGTGGTGTTAGCCAATGTAACTTTTCATTGTTGTAGAATGATGTTCAACATCTAGAAGATCTGCATAACTCAGCAAACCAATATTTTCAAAGTGACCAATTTCTGATGTTACAAAATTGTGCATGAGTAAGAAGCCCATTCAAAATGCAAGGTAGACCCATGTATTTTAATAATAACAGTGTTACATTAAAACTTAGTTAATATGGTTTGAGATTCCACATTACAACTAACTTCTCTGAAACTACTACCACTTGTAGAGTTTTAGTATACAATAAAAAAAAAAACCAAAATGATCTGAAAGAGCTATTAAAATACTCCTCCTTTCCAACTACTTATCTGTGTGGGGCTTGGTTTTCTTCATATATTTCAACCAAAACAACAGAGCAAAACATATCAAATGCAGAATCAGCTGAGAACCCAGCTGTCTTCTATTAAACCAGACACTAACAAGATTTTCACAAATGTAAAACAATGCCTATTCTTCTCACTAATTTTTTTTGTGTTGGAAAGTACAGCTATTCTTCATAAAAAATGTTATTTATATTAACATGTAATGGGTTTATTATTGTTATTTTTAATGGATTAAAAAATAAAAATTTCTTAGTTCTAATTTTTAATGTGGTAAATATTGATACATTAACCCATATAAAAATTGTCTGAGGTCCTCAATAATTTTCAAAATTATTAAGGGGTCAAGAGACTGAAGAGTTTGAAAACTACTGAATTGGTGTATGGTTTAACTGTTGCAATTAAGAGACATACCAAGCAAAAAGGGTGATGAAGTGGTTGAAATGATATAGAAATCTCTTTTTTTAAGCAGCAGTCCAGAGATCAGTGGAGAGGAAGTATGGGTGATGAGGTCTCAGAGGCCTTCTGTCTTTCTGCTCCAATTCTATCCTACAGATAGAATTCAGGTTGTATGTCACGTATCACATATTTATTAAAAATATTCTATAATGGCATTTATTATGATTGGTTTCCTTCATAGTTTTTATAATTTGAGGATGATTGACTTCCTTGAGAATCCTTTGCATTTTGCTGTGTTTAAAACATTGTGTTGTCAAGGTCTCGGGGGTTCACTGGCATGCCGAGCCAGTCCACGATGCACAGTGACTAACAAGTCTGAGGTCTGGTCCACGAAGGAGAGAGAATAAAGAGTAGGAGGGCAAGAGCCATCTTGTCAAGGAAATACACCCAGATTTCCTGCTCACGTGCCAGTGTTGAGAACTTAGTCACAGGGCCACGTCTAGCTGGGAAGTGTAGTCCCAAGTTGGAAGGCCATGTGTCTTGCTGAAACTTGAGGATGAGTGGAGGTTAAATTACTACGGAAATAAAGGAATATTGAACAAGGGAGTGAGGGACACTTCATAGTCTCTTGTCAGGGTTCTGGAGGGCTTTATTTATTCTCTTTGACCATCCTCACTTTGCCTCCCTGCTCCCTATCCAGTCTCTGGAGGCTGTTCTTCCTTCTCAGTGATGAGTAAATTTGTTCTCTGATCATCCACCCCAGCCACCCTCTTCTGAATGGTTACCCAAAACAGGACTCTGAAGCCGGTGTCACACCTGCCCAAACCAACAAGCTGATGTGTGAAAGTTAAAAGCTGGCAGGATGATCTCAAAGCATCTCCTCTCCCCCCAGGGCAACATTTATTAGTTACAAAGTGAAAAAAAAAAAAAGTATACAGTGGAGAATCCTGGTAGACAACACCTTAATCAAGTGACCAAGGCTAATGTTGCTAGTAATAGACATACTGACAACACATATCCCGACATAAAACACCTCTGGGGTATTCTTCCCCTCAAATCCTGAATTTGAATATTATCGCGGCAAAGCATCCAGCAAATCCAAACTGAGGGACATTTACAATATAACTGACCAGTACTCTGCAACCATGTCAAGGTTATGAAAGACACAGACAGAGGAACTGTCACAGATTAGAGGAAACTAAGGAGAGATAAAAACTAAGTGCAGTGAGGCATCCTGGATGGGATCCTGGAACAGGAAACATGGCACTAATGGGAAAGTGGACAAAAGTCAAGTAAGGTCTGTAGCTTAATTAATAGCCTTGTAACAATGTTAATTTCCTGTTGTCACTCATGGTCCTATGGCTATGAAAGATGTTAACATTAGGGGCAACTGGATAAAGGATATTTGGGAACTCTCTGTACTATTTTTGTAATTTATTTAGCAGTATAAATCTATTACAAAATAAAAAGTTAAAAAAAAAGTCTGGCAGGAACAGAGAGATGTCTTCCCTGGGTGGTGGCGTGCCAGGGATTTTACTACTGGGCGAGGGTCAAGGACTAGTGTATCTCCCCCCATTCAAAGCTGAAAAAGCAATTCCAACCAGGCAACCTCCAGTCTCTGGGGCAAAGCTCTGCTCAAGCTGGTGACCCAGGCAGAGTGCAGTAGAGCATATTGTCTAGAAGGACAAGTTTGGCATCATGGAGGTCTGGGTTTCAGCTCGGCCCCTCCTCTTAACAATAGTGTGCCTTTCATAAGGTATTTACCCTCTCTGAACCTCAATTTTCTCATCTTTAAAATGGGAGAATGTAGTACTTACAGGGTTGTTGGGGTATATTTAAGGAGATAATGTCTCTGAAGCATAACTCATGTTCAATAAAAAACTATTATTATTACATTATAAAGAAAAGTCTGGGAACCTGGTTGGTGTGGCTCAGTGGATTGAGCTCAGGGTCACTGTGAACTAAAGTGAAGGGTCACTGGTTCAATTCCCAGTGAGGACACAAGCCTGGGTTGCAGGCCAGGTCCCCATTAGGGGGCACATGAGAGGCAACCATACATTCATGTTTCTCTCCCTCTCTCCCTCCCTTCCCCTCTCTCTGAAAAATAAATAAATAAAATCTTTAAAAATTAAAAAAAAAGTCTGGGAAGAATTGTATTACTACATAAGCTAAAGCAAAGCAGCCACATAAGTATTTATAAAGTGCTTCAAATATACCACAGACGCTCCCAGTCAAGTTACCATTAGTGATGTTAAGGTCACTGCAGTGCTGTGGGCTTTAACTAAACTTACAGCACTGCTGGGGAATCTAATTTAATTGAAACGCACTGTAATTTGGATTACTTTTTTTCTAATTTAATTCCTCATGCCTTATATTTTCACATAGTTGTTAGTGTATAAATTATTAATTTAGTCACTTTGTTTGATTATGTTTTTTCTGGCATTGCTCATCAGCACTAACGTGTTTACATATTGGTCTCAGTGGTGGCTAAAAGCAAAGTTATGTAGGAGGGAAACTCCCCAGAAAACCCAAATCTAATAAAAATGCTGCTTTGTTTAAATTGTTTCATGATACGAAGCTGGACTTTGTGTCTGACCGCTTCTGCCTAATAGTTTTAGTACTATTATCATTCAGTATCCCTGGGGAGACCAAACTAGCGGAGCCTGGGCTCCCCCCGGAGGTTACCAATTTCCCTGGGCTTCCATGGTTCTTGCTCTGCACATCTGGACCAGTGCTACTCATTGCGTGGTCTGCAAACTCTTCCTGGGTTGAGGAAGAAATTCAGAGTAAGCGTTCAGAACCTTTGATAGCAATTTGATGGAGTTATCTTATGTCTGCTCAATAAAATTAGAAAAGGGTCTAATTTTAGATTTAGTATTCTTTGCTTTTTCTTTTTTTTCTTTGCTTTTGTATTCTTTGCTTTTTCTTCTTTTTTCTTTTTTTTTAGTAATTTATCGTGATTGTGTTTGACAAAGGTGTCAGTCTGCTACAAATTAGAAAAAGAAAACACAGACTGGGCCTTACCCCCAGATGGAGAAATACTGATCTAAATTATAAGGTGTATCTGGCAAAAGACTATCCCAGGTAATGTGTAATTGAAAGTAATCAATAAAAAGGAAGGCATTTTTATCTATTATCTAGCTCTACATATTTTGTAAATACAACTTGAGCTAACATTTCTGCCTAGAAGCATCTATGTTTAGATTAGAGGCATTTGTCTGTGCGAAATTTTCTGTGGCTTGTGAACCCCCCTAAGGGTGGCTTTCTGGCCGGGAACTTCATCATAGCGTGTGTGCTAACCTGACAACATAATAACAACCACAAATGTCTCCTGACTAGCCCCCTGTTTCCATCCTGGCACATAATTTATCCCCCCACTGTTGCCAGAATAACAATCTCAGTAAAACACAAAATTTCATCATGTTACCCTGATGCTTAAAATCCTTCAGGGGTTTTCCATTATTCACAAGATGAAGTTCAAAATTCATTTCTCTAGCCCATGCATTTTAGAAAGATTATCCTTCCTTGTCCATCTCCTTGTCCCTACTGTATTCAAAAAGCCTCTCTGGTGTCATTTTTTTTATTACTTTTATTAGCCTTTATTTTATGCTTAATTTACTCCCAGACCATAAGTTTTGTTTCTTTAGTTATTTTTTTCCCTGGAATGTCATTTTCTTCTGTGTAACCACCTCTCTGGTTTAGGAACAATCTGCTCTTTTTCAGTTGGGATCATTTCAGTGTGGCAGGGAGAGCTCCTGTGTGGGTTCATCCGCCCACGAGCTCTGTAAATTCTGGGCCACATCTTGGGGACTTGGTTCACCTCCTTGTGCTCAGTATCCGGAGACTCTACATCTAAAGCCTTAGGCTCACCATCACTCTCTGCATTTTTAGACACGTGCAGCAAAAACTCAGCACTCTTTTTGGACCACTGACCTTGTGTCCAGCCCCATTGTTTGGTCTGGGCACACCTGCCAACTCCACCATTGGAGATGGAAGGGTACACATTGTTTCTCTAAAGTGACATTCTTCGGATACTTCGTGGCTTTTAATATGCATACCCTTGATGGCCTGGGCAGTTTCACAAGTGTCTTTAAAGTGAACTTGAAGTTTTTAACCTATTGATTAACATGATTTTATGGGGGTTTTTGGGTCAAGTGAATAGCAAACCATTTCCAGAGGTCACCTCAGCGCACTTGCCGGAAGAGCTCAAGTGTTTTCTTATTTATGAAGCCTCTTTTAAACCTTCCTCCTGACACTCCATCCAGGTAGAATTGACTCCTCTCTCTTTTATGATGCCTGCCAGTTCCTGGAACTGCATCAAAACTCCTTTAGTGAGGTTTAGAAAGCAAATGAAGCCATTTGGTTCTTAAATTGAGAGTTAGATATAGAGTGATGCTGTTTGATGATACTTGCAGGGGAGGCACAGTGGATATTGAATTCTGATGAATTCTGGAAGACACTGGAGAGGTGACAGGGACAGTTCCCCAACCCTGAACTCAGAAGAGTGGTGCAAGGAGAGTGGGTGGAAAAGGCTCACTTCTCTGAAGCAGCTCCCTGGCCTGGGGCACTGCTAAGGAAGGCAGTTACCTGAGTAACTAGATTATGATTTAGCACATTAAACCAGGCATTCAGCTGTTTACTGAAGGGCATTCTTCACCTAATGGGTAAAGACTAGTATTTAGGCTTACAATACTTTTTGATTAATTTACTTTAGTGTGCTCTCTTTTCAGATACCTAGGTTAAGAAGTTGTGCACGAAGTTTTATATCATTCAATTACATGCAATATCATGGTTGTAAAGAGGTAAAGACCTATCTAGACTATTCTGTGACAGTAGATTGGGCATTTGGTTAAATGCAGTCTGAATATGGAAGGAATAGCCTCCACTGTAGGCAATATTTGCATTTAACAAACCATTTCTTGTTCAAAATCCAATCAATGGATGCATTTATTCCAATAACTTGATTTACTGGTGATGCCAGAATGTATTAAGTTAAAAATATGTTCAAGTTGAATTAGCTTTATATTGCCAGTCAGATTGCAGAGTTTGCCAACTTGGATATTAGTTGGATATTAGCGACCATGGCTGAATCCCTTAATTTTCTTTTTTAAATGAAGAATTCTGAGAGCCATTGAGGTGAAGTGGCTTGTCTAAAGTCACACAGCTATTTAATGGCCAAGTTCAACCCATAACCCTAACCGTATTTCCTGAAGACACATCAGGACATTCGGCTTGACAAAGTAAATTTTCTGACTTGTAAATTTTTTAACATGAAAATATTTTGGAGGTATCATATTTGTGACACATTAAATAAAACCTTCACTGATGCAAAGGAAATGAGATTGAGTTTGTCTAGTTTATTTGGTTCCCACGAACTCAAATAGCATGGAAAGATGTCCATTTATGACCTCACGGCTGGTGTCTTCTTGTCTGTTGAGTCTTTAGTGTGACATCCTGGTTTGGCTCAACTGCCTCTACTAGCAGCTGTTCTTTGCCAGTGCCCCAGTCTGATCTGGAATAAGTTTTGCTGCTAAATTACTTTGTGTTTGAATGTTTGCCATTGCATAGAGGATGGACAGTTTTGACACAAAGGATGGAAAGATGTGAACCTGTAGCAAGCAGGGCAAGTTGCCCACAAACGTTAATGTGCTCCAGCTCTGGCTGGGTGGATCATTTGGTTGGAGTGTCATCCTGTACACCAAAAGGTCAAGGGTTCGACTCCCAGTCAGGGCACATACCTTGGTTGCAGGTTTCATCCCCAGTCAGGTGTTGGGGCACAGAGGAAGGTAACTGATTGATGTTTTTCTCTCATCTCTCTCTCTGTCCCTCAATATCTCTCTCTCTCTGTGTCTCTGTCTCTCTCCCCTCTTTCCTCTCTCTCTAAAGTCAATGAACATACCCTTGGGTGAGGATTAAGCAAACACACAAAAAAGTTAATGTGCCCCCTTCCCGTTGCATGGAATCATTATTGAAAAGTGGCCATTCAGCCACAAACTATATTACCTCGTCCTAATCCCCCCACCCCACCTCTTACTTGACATCTAGATGTGACCACCTGACTAGTCTTCACCAGTGGAATGGGAAGGGGAGTGATGTGTTATTTCTGATCCAAGGCTTTCTGCTCTCTTTCCTTTCTCCTAACTGGGTACCCTAGGGGGTGGCAAAGTCAAGAATGGAAGGAACCCAGGTCATCTGAAGTACCATGTAAAGGAGATCTGCCTGCTGATCAGGAAAAATTCCCTCAGACTCTTAAATAAGCAAAAAATAAACTTCAGATGTGTTTGAGTCTTTACACATTTGGGGTTTGTTAGAGTAGACAAAACTCCCCTAGGTAATACAGAGCCTCTAGTACTAAAAAGTTTTGTTTTTATGTTGAATGTAGACTTTCATCTAAAAATTCATTTTAAGTATTTTTACAAAATATTTAATGTAATTGAGCACTCTAAGTGTTGAAAGAGGTCTCAATTTTCCCCAAGAGCTTAATAAAGCAAAATGGATTGAGACACTTGATGAAGCATCAAATAAACAAATTACTTGTCTAAATTTTGCTGATATCATGCTGTTCACTTCCAAATAAATTAGCTTTTAATTTTAATATCAATGTATAGAGGCAAAGGATGTTGTTCTTTGGATGGTGATTAATTTTTATATTTTATGCTCATTTTACATATTCTTCACCTCTTTCCAAAAGTTTTCAATGACACAAAAAGTGACTTAGCAACAAGGTTAACATATGTTTTAAAGGCAGGATATAGAAAAAAGGACAAGGAAAACGTGCTAACTGTAATTGTTTACAGAGTTGCTGTGGTTGAGTTTCAGCCCCCAGTCTAAACTTCTCGTCAGGCTGGGTGAGAGGGAGGCGTGACCAATTACAGCTCAGCCTTCGGAAAGGACAAAGTGCACTCACCTCGCAGGGGAGGCAGAGCTTTGTCTGGTACTAGCATCTCAAAGAAAGGGCCCTCAGCATTTTCATCTCAAGGGAGCAGGACCTACCAGGAGTGAAATTAAAACAGAATTTTTTAAACTCTTTAACTTAGTTTTGTGAAATGAATTTGATGATATTGAAAGGGAAGATCAGGTTAAGTAACCACTGAAAACCTGCTGTTTATTTTAATTTGTTATATCTTAACCCTTGGGAACGTAGTATACCATGCAAAAGGCAATCGTTGATATGTTCAGTTATTTAAAAAAATCTTTGGCTCAGGATAGGTAAACTCTAGACCAAATTGCTGGTTTTATTCTAAAAGCATTTTGAACAAATTATGTCATTAGTCAAGGTGAACTGATATTTGAAGGTGATTATTTTGACTTCCTTGGGGGAGGACTTGGTTATTTCCATGGGTGACCTTGCAGTTTTCAGAACTGAGGGTTCTTAGGTTAGGGTTTCTAAAGAGGCACTCTCCCCCACCCCACCGATATGGAAGCACAAAGCATCCTAATTGACATTTTCAGGTACAGGTCTTTCTCAGCTTTGATTTAATGTGCTCAAAGAATATTGTAGCTGGAGTTTGTCTTATTAGTCACCCTTTTTTAGATGAGAAGGTCAAGGTCCAAACTGGGTTGATGATCAGCCAGTGGTCCCACCAGACAGTGTAAAGAGAACTGACATCAAAGCACCCTAATCTGATTCTTAGCTTGTTAAGTACTGGTTTAATGCCATTCTAAATGTAATAAGGCTTTATCAATCATCATTGATAGAAAGGACCACCCCCAAATATTTTTAAGCTCTTTAGACTTTTTGCTTATTTCTATATTATCTTAAACCTTAGTTGTTTCCATCAAATATAGGTAAGCAATCCAAAAAAGAACAATGTGAAAATATTGAAGTAAAATTCAAAAATTTAAATATTAATCTCTAACAGAATGATGTTATATTCAGATGGCTAATACAGTGTATTCTTTCTACTCTCTGAAGATTTCAAAGCACTTAACATTATTACCTTAAAACTCATTGAGCTGGGTGCTGAATTAGAGACTGGATGTTATAACATTATTCTTATTATTTATTTAATACTACCAATGAAGTTGGTTCTCAGTGGGAATTGATAGCTCTAAAAGGCTAAAATCTTTTCCTCATGTTATAAAAGGACAAGTACCATTCAGCCAATATTTATTTTCCAAGGATAATCAATAATAATGCAAAAAAAAATAGTAGCAAGTTACTCATAAAAATATTCCCAAATGAATAAACTAATCAAATACTTTTTAAAAGTCTTTGTAAGTTTATATTGGTTTGAGTTGGCATGTGCTACCTAATAGAAAAAGGAATTTGTGGTATTTTATTAGTTAAAGAAGAAAAAATGGAAACCACTTATTCTTTCTTACCAATTAAAATTTAGAATTTTTACCACTTAAAAGCTACCCATTGCATTGCAAATTCTTTCTTGTCTTTAAAATACAGGAATACACTAACCGAATGGTGACTTTATGTTCATCATTGCTTTTTGAAGTGTTTTACTGTATTATTTTTATGCAATTTATGTAGTTGTTTTTGGCTTCTCAAAATATTGAAATCAATATGAGTTTTTTTTCTTATATTAAAAAATGGTAACCTGTTTTCTTGGACTTTGTTTTTCCTGATAGAAAATTTGCCAGAATTTGGCTAATTTAATTAAAAAAATTAATCTATTAGAATATAAGAGTAATAAATGGATTGTCTATTTGGCCCTGGCTACCTTTTGGTACGAGTGACTGTTAATCAGAGACCTGTGTATGCAGTCTAAGAATTGTTCATATTCAAAATAAAACACTCAACTATCTCTAAAACGACACAGGTAAATGACAGTGATGCAGTTTTAAGAAATCGTAGATTACATTGACAAAAGCTATTGTGAGATTTTTAGGTGTGTAACACAGACTCACGTTCACGTACATTTTTGATCACTTGCTTTGAGTGTGAACATATGATCATTTTGGATATGCCTCCTGAAGTTCTAGCCTAAAAGCAGAACTCTAGTAGGTTTATTAAAGCGGATGCAGATCCCTGGGCAGGAGAATGCAGACTCATTTCTTTATTATGCAAATTATAGAGGCTGTGCTAAGGGCGAGGGGGGTTAATGACTATTAAGTGATGATAACAGGTTCCAGCTCTTCTATCATTTAGTCACTAAATGAGGGACAAAGGAAAAAGACTGAGGGGTCATCAAAGAAATACCTTTGAATTTATGATTTGGGCTTATTTCACAAGTAGTATTTTTAAAACAAGAATAAACAAATGGAAGTAAGAATCACCCCACAGTGCTTCATTTAAAGATAACACTATTAACATTTTGCTCTAACATTTTAACACTAGTAACATGTGCTCTATGCAATACAGTTTAACGTTTTTCCTTTAAAAAATAGAATTCTGCCCTGGCTGGTGTAGCTCAGTGGATTGAGCGCGGGCTGCGAACCAGGCATCGCAGGTTCGATTCCTAGTCAGGGCACATGCCTAGGTTGCAGGCTATGTTCCCCAGCAACCACACATTGATGTTTCTATCTCTCTCTCTTTCTCCCTCCCTTCCCTCTCTAAAAATAAATAAATAAAATAAAAAAATAGAATTCTTTTTATGCTATTTTAAATATTATTAATTTAATCTCATGAATTTCCTCCATGTCCATAAATAGACTTCTGAAACATGAATGGCATCATATTCCATTGTTCACCACTGTACCATAATTTATTTAACAATCCTTTAGTTTTTGGACATTTAAGTTGTTTCAGATTTTTTTAGAAGAATAAAAAGTGCTGCGATGAGCATCTCTATACATACATTTTTGTACAATTAGTTCTTAAGATGAATTATAGAAGTAAAGCCATTATGCAAAAGGGCATACAACTCCTTAAGATTTCTGTTAAATATTTAAATCTTCACAGAATTCGTACCAATTTATATACCTGTGAACATATAAAATTCCTTTTCCCTCCAAATCTTAAAAATTGTATATGTTTTTTTAACCTTTACAATGTGAGAGTACAGATTTCATTTTTTAAGTATATTTTATTGATTAAGCTATTACAGTTGTCCTATTTTTTTTCCTCCTCTTTATCCTCTGCCCTGCATACCCCCTCCCACTAGCTCCCCTGCCTTAGTTCATGTCCATGGGCCATACATGTAAGTTTTTTGGCTTCTCCATTTTCTATACTGTTCTTAATCTCCCCCTGTCTATTTTGTACCTTCCATTTATGTTCTTATTCCCTGTACCTTTTCCCCTATTCTCACCCCTCCCCCTTCCTGCTGATAACCTTCCATGTGACCTCCATTTCTGTAGTTCTGTTCTTATTCTACTTGTTTGCTTAGTTTGTTTTTGTTTTTGTTTTTATGTTCAGTTGTTAATACCTGTGAGCTTGTTGTCATTTCACTGTTCATAGTTTTGAATTTCTTTTTCTTAGATAAGTCCCTTTAACATTTCATGTAATAAAGGCTTGGTGATGATGAAGTCCTTTAACTTGACCTTATCTGGGAAGCACTTTATCTGCCCTTCCATTCTAAATGATAGCTTGGCTGGATAGTATAATCTTGGAGGTAGGTCCTTGCCTTTCATAGCTTGGAATACTTCTTTCCAGCCCTTTCTTTCCTATAAAGTTTCTTTTGAGAAATCAGTTGATAGTCCTATGGGAACTCCTTTGTAGGTAACTGTCTCCTTTTCTCTTGTTGCTTTGAAGATTCTCTCCTAAAACCTGTGGGGATTGCAGTGATGTAAAAAACTCCCAGCCTCACAGGAGAGTTCACTGGAGAGACCCATAGGGTCCTAGAATGCACACAAACCCACCCACCTGGGAATCAGCACTAGAAGGTCCCGATTTGCTTGTGGGTACAGGAGGAAGTGACTGAAAGCTGGTGAGAGCTGAGCAAGTGGCACTGTTCCCTCTCAGATCCCTCCTCCACATACAACACCACAATACAGTGAAGTGGGCTGCCCCACCCTGGTGAATACCTAAGGCACAACCCCTTACAATGTAACAGCTGCATGGCGGCAAAGAAATATGGCCCAAATGAAAGAACAGACCAAAGCTCCAGAAAAAGAACTAAGTGACAAAAAGATAGCCAACCTATCAGATGCAGAGTTCAAAACACTGGTAATCAGGATGCTCACAGAAATGGCTGAGTATGGTCCACAATAGAGGAAAAAGTATAGGCTATGAAAAGTGAAATAAAGAAAAATATACAGGGAACCAACAATGCAGGTAAGGAAACTGGGACTCACATCAATGATTTGGAGCAGAAGGAAGAATAAACATGCAACCTAAACAGAATGAAAAAACAAGAATTCAGAAAAATGAGGGTAGACTTAGGAACCTCTGGGAGAACTTTAAATGTTCCAACATCTGAATCACAGAAATGTCAGAAGGAGAAGAGAAAGAGCAAGAATTAGAAAACTTATTTGAAAAAATAATGAAGGAGAACTCCCCCAGTCTGGCAAAGGAAATAGACTTTCAGGAAGTCCAGGAAGCTCAGGGAGTCCCAAAGAAGTTGGACCCAAGGAAGCACACACCAAGGCACATCATAATTACACTACCCAAGATTAAAGATAAGAAGAGAATCTTAAAAGCAGATTTCATTTTTAATAGCCAGTCTTAGATTATTAAAGATTGAATAAATTGAATATTTTCTTTATGTTTATTGACATTTTCTATTCTTTTTAGTTGCCTATTTATGCAAATTTCTTATTCTATTAATATACTTACCTTTTTCTCAGTGATTTTAAAGCACTCTGATGTTGAGGAGAGGAATTCTTGATTTGTCATTTATGTTGCCATTATTTTTTCTAAGTTTTCCATTTGACTTTAACTTTGCTGATGGTGATTTTGATATGCAGACATTTTTACTTCTGATATAGTGATACCTTGTTATGCCTTTAGGTCTTTTTGGGGGCATAGGGCTTCTACTTTGGATGTCATGCTTAGAAAGCTCTAGCCCATCCCAAAATTTAAAAATACTTGCCTATAATTCACTTAATGCTTTTAATTTAATCTTTAAGTTATTATGAAATATTTCATATATAAAAACTGGTATGACGAATAAATTAAGAGAGGCAGTATATGTATTAGTTTAGAGTACAGACTTCTGAGCCTGATTTCTCGGATCCAGTTTTAAAATAAGTCCACAAGTTCTTGGACTTATTCAAAAGGTAGAGCCTAATTTCCCTCCCCTTGAGTATGGGCTGAACTCAGTGACTTGCTTCTAATTAGTTCGTGTTGTAGAAATGATGGGTTGTGCCTTTTTACACTAGGTCATTAAAGACATTGGGGGTGTCTCTATCAATCTGTCTCTTTATATCTCTATTATCTCCACCTCTATCTGTATCTCTCTATCTCTATCATCTCCCTCTCTTCCCCTCTCTGGGGAAGGTTAACTACCACACCCTGAGTACATTCAATCCACTCTATGGAGAAGTCCAGTGATAAGGAAGTGAGGCCTTTACCAGCAGCTATTGAGGAGGCCAATGGAGGCTTCAAGCCAACAACTGCGTGATTAGGCTAGAAGTGGATCCTTCAGTCCCGTGAAACCTTCAGATGACTGCAGCCCCAGGTAATATATTGGTTCCAATATTGTTACAGAACAGACGGTGTGGGGGGAGGTGAACGATATACTATTACCAAAAGGACTCCCCCTTTTTCTCTAGGGGGTTCCCCCCATACTAGGTTTGCTTTGCCTACCGCCAGAGGAAAGACATCTCTTAATCCCAGAGATTGGTGAAAAGGAAAGGAATTATTATTTATTTAAAAGTTATACAGACTGAAGTTCTTTAGAATATCCACAAATGCACATAGTCCTTCCTTTTCCCTCTGCCCAGTCTTGGGTACTGTATCTCAGGAAAGAAGTAGAAGTCTGTGATTCAGGCTCCTGGCACCATCCACATGGCAAAAGGGAGCACTTCTTGCAAAGTCCAGTGGTCCTGACTCTCACCCGAGCCACATAGTCCCTGAAAGACGCGTGATCTCAAAAAGAACTGCCATATGGCTGCCATGCCTGGGTTTAAATCCCAGCACCAATCTTCCTTTGCAGTCCTATTTCTGGCTTCTCCCACAATTGGCCACAGCTGCCAGCGTTCTGGGCAGGCGTGGCCCTGTGGTGTGGAGCCAATTATCTCCAAGCTCTTCTGGACCCCATTATGAATCCCTATTTGGGGCCCCCTTCTTGGCTGCACCCTGTTACAATATCAGGAGAGACTCTGAGGCAGAACCACCCAGCTAAACTGCTCCTGGATTTCTGATTCTCAGAATCTGTATGAGATAATAAACGTTTGTTGCTATAAGACTGCTAAGTTTGAGGATAATTTGATATGTTGCAATATATGACTAATACAGTGGGCATGAATCTTCGAGTTGTGTGATTTTGTACCTTAGTTTCCTTATTTTAAAATGGAGAAAATAATAGAACTCTCTTTATAAGATTATTTGGTGAAGCTTATGTAAATGAACATATGTGTAGTGAGCTAAAAGTTTGCTGTTATATAACAAATATCTGTGTATCCCCACTCAGCTTAAGAGAAGATGCTACTGATAGAATCGAAGATCTATTCATGTTCCTCTTCAAATGTACAATATATATATATATTTAACTATTTAAACACATGGAACTTATTTTGGCAATGAAATAAGGTAAAGATCCAGTATAATTTTTTTCCAAATGGATAACAAATTTTCTCAGCATAATTCGATTAGTCATCTATCCTTTTCCCCATTGATTTAAAGATCACTATTTTAATGTACTAAATGCTTATATATTTACATTTTTAAGATTTCTATTTTCTTCTGTTGAATAATGTCCATTCCGCCATCAGTTATGTGCTATTTTAATTATTATAGCTTCATGGTATATTGTGATGCTGGCAATGCAAGTTCCCCTTAATTACCGGGAAAGGCAGACTCTGAGATGACCTCCTATGAATCCTGTCCCCTGGTGTTCGTGCCCTTGAACACTCATATCGTTCTCTTAAGTGCAGGCTGGATCGAATGACTCTCTAGTGAATAGAATATGGTAAAAATAAGGCAGGTCACTTCTGATGCTAGGTTACAAGAAGACTGTGGCTTTCATCCTAGATAAGCATTTTTTCTTTTCTCACTTGCTTTGAAGCCAGCTGCCTTATTGTGAGCTGCCTTATGGTGAGGGTCATGTACCCAAGACGTAAGGGAGGTCTCCTGGCAATAGCCACTGAGGAACTGAGGCCCACAGTCCAACAATTCTGAGGAACTGAATCCTGCCAAGGACCACATATGTGAGTGTGGAAGCAGATCCTACTCCAGTTGAACATTTAGTTGGGACCACAGACCCAGCTGATACCTTGACTTTGGCTTTGTGAGAGAATTAGAACCAGAAGCACCTGCCAAGTCAAGCTTGGATTCCTGATTCAAATGAGCTGAAATAATAAAGAAAAGTTCATTATTTTATGGTGCTAAATTTTGGGGTAATTTTTTGTGCAGCAATATACCACTAACAATTATTCTTTTCAATTTTTTGGTACTCTTCCTCATTTATCCTTTCACATGACCATTGTTTGGTCTTACTCCAACAATTTTTTGAGGTTTTTCATTGGTGTTACATATATATCTAAATCTTCTTGGGGCCAACTGATACCTCATATAAGGAATTTTCCAACAAAAGAACATGTATTCTACTCAAACTATACTACTTCTTTCTGGTACCCCACAAATTTAGAGTTTTCTTTATACATATTTCTTATTTGGTTTATTACTAGCTATTTTATGCTTTTCATTGGTATTCAAATGAGAATAATTTCTATTTGATTATTGCTTACTTGATTATTGTTTATGCATAGGAAATTAGTGAATTTCTCTACATATATCCAATAATCTACCACTTAATTGAATTCTATTACTAGTTTGCATTGTTTTTCATTTTGCCTCTTGGGTGTTTCTATATACACCATGACCCACTACTCTTCTTAAATGAACTTAGTGATACTGAGTAGAGATGCAAAAAGTGTGTATTTGTGTGTGTGCATGTACTGTGCACGTGATGACTGCCAGGACACCAAGGATTTAGAAAGAAAGAAAAACTGAATAGCTATTTTTATTCATTTCTCTCTGCATCACTTAGCATAGCTATTAGGGTACAGAAGAATATTGAATGAATGAGTGAATGATTTGCCCTCCTTCTAGTTTGCTTTCCTCAGCCCTGTCTTAATGCCCTCTCCTGAGCCAGCTCATTGTGAGGTTCCACCATGTTCTAAGCTGAATCCTTGTTGAATATGACATCTGTTAAGTTATCAGCACTCCACCAACATGATCTAAATGAGTACATTACTTATGTGCAAATACCCAATGATTTATTGGGAGAGACAATAGGAGTACACATGCCATCATTAAATAATAGATTTATGCTTGGTAATGTGATACTTCCTTGGACCCAAAAGGGGTTGGGATAAACTGAGCAAATGTACCACCCATTTGAACAGTGCTCATGTAGAAGATGCTGGGCTACACTGAACCAGGAAGTGGGTATGTATATAACAAGGTAGTGTTTGAGAGGGGTCAGGATGCTATGTGAAGGAGTATATTGGGTGTCCTGTCCAAAGGTCAAAGAGAGGCACAAAGCCAGGCAGTGAATCTGAAAACTGGATGGGCACAAAGTCTCATCAAGAACACAGTGGGACAAATTTCTTAGAATCAAAGTGGTGGTAACGGAGAAATTCAGCACCTGTCTAGTTCCTGGTGCATGATGGGGGATGGAAGTGGCTGCAGAACACTTGTAAGGACTTCACAGGGTTGAGCTGGACTGATTGCAAGTATACATGTTACTCAACGGAGAGAAATGAAAACCAGGGATTTTATAGGATAAGGTACGGATTTTATTCAAGGTTCAAGGAAAGCTTTTATTCGAGGTGCAAGGAGAGCCAATGGAGGGCTTTCAACTTAGGAGTGATGGGACCTGATGTACATTTTTAACAAAGTCCTTCTGTTCAACTCAGTTGAGATGGGGGATGAAAATGGGATTTAAAGGATTTATTAGGAGCTAGACAGAGGTAGTTCTGGGCTGGAACAGACCGATGGTGGAGATGGAGTGTGATGTCCATTGAGGCCTATTTGGAGGTAAACAGACAAGAAACATTCTTCAGCCAAGACTTTG
The DNA here is from genome assembly GCA_004024845.1 of Tonatia bakeri. Taxonomy (NCBI): domain Eukaryota; kingdom Metazoa; phylum Chordata; class Mammalia; order Chiroptera; family Phyllostomidae; genus Tonatia; species Tonatia bakeri. The sequence continues at coordinate 113,290 of PVIA01001649.1, forward strand.
AGGTCTTGTACCCTGCCTCAACTAGACTTCTTTGTCATTCTGGTGAAGATTGAAGAACTCAAAATGGAGGTGAGGACACTCCATCAATCTGGCTGCATGGGCCTGCTGAATGGAATTTTGTGGCCACGTTAAAGGTTGTTCTCGCATTGGGAAGGTAATTTATGTCTCTGTAAAGGGTTTCCAGTGCTAACAATTTTTAAAAAAAATCTTTAAGGTGTATTTTATGTATTGTGTTATAAAATAAGTTTATTGCAATAAAAATAATGATTTCTGACATTACCAACTTGACCCCATGCAAAAACTTAAGGTGAGCTTTATATAATTCATTTTATAGGCTTAAGAAACATTATAGGAGAGTGTCTTTTAAATAAATGCATAACCATGCTTAGAAATTTAGAAGTTTTATGGCCTGTTTTTTAATATTTTTCATCTTAATTTTTTCCTTTTAATTCTAATATATTCTGTAAAAAACTATTACTGCTTTCCTGCCGGTAGTTTAGCCTATTATAAATTTGGTTAAATTAATATGAAGTTAATGGCTATATTTTAGAGCAACCTCTTGAAATGTAATAGCTTTATTGGAACAAAACTATTTTTTGCCAAAATTATGTGGAACTAATGAAAAATTAATTGCTTTATAAAATGCTGGCTTTTATCTAAAACTAATAATTCCTGTACATCTCTTAATCCTCCCACAAACAGTTGGCAGGAAATAAAATCTAAGTTTACCCATTCAATTCCCTAAGATCCTGAGTCATTTTTATTTTTGTATGATCCAACCTTTTAACTTTCTCACAACTTTAATCTTAAAAAACCAGCATTCTAATTAAATTCAGGCATATCACTCCCTTAAAGGGGAGTTAGGAATACCAAGTCTAACTCAGATTTAAGACCTGTGAGCTAATACTTTTACTTTCTTTACAGCTTACATTGGTATTTTTATATGTCTCCCTCTAAAATGTAGTGATTTTTATTTTTTAAGTTCATGCCTGGGACTATGCCTTTTCTCTATTCTTTACTACGTTTCAATCATAAATAAATCATGCAACAAAATAAATTACTTAATCCTGTGTTTTATTTGAAAACATATTAAAGTCTAGATACAAAAGAAAAAATCACTTTATGACTCTGAATTGCCCACACTTTCATGATTTTGTGTTGCATTCGAACACTGTCAAGGTTCCTATCAATAACAATTGTGCACAAGAGCCACATTTGGAGATTTTTAAAGTTTTTGTTACTTTTTGATGAGGATATGTTCAGATTAAAAAAAAAACAAATTGTCCTTTGTCATCAGCATTCACTGTTTTAATGATAATTCATTCTAGTGTATAACTATTTAGCAAGAAGATTATTAATCCCCAGCTACTTTTAAAAATGAGACTTCATGTGATTATTTTATCCCTTGTTTTATGCTTAAGCAGTCCTTCTTGTCTTGATTTAGTAAGAGAGGCTTTCTTAACACTCTGAAAGAGAAAAACAAAACATTACCCAACTGAATTTGTTTATTAAGCTCTGTTAGCATGAAAGGGAAATAGTCCAAATTTCAAAGCAGGTTTGGAGAATGCGATTCATGTGTTATCGACAAGCATTCTCTTCCACAGACTTCTCTCCTCAAAAATGTTTTTTTCATACAGAGAATGGACCCTCGTTTCTTAGGTTAATTGCTGGAATATAATGAGGTTTGGTTGCATTTTTAGTAATTTCCGGATTCTATTCCAGGACATTTGGGATAGAGCCCAAGAGCTTAGCATGTTTTCCTTTTTTCATGGTAAAATTGTGCAAATATGCATTAGAGTGTGAAAACAAACAGTCTAATACATTTTTGCAAAGCTCTTTATGTTTACTGTTTATTGCAGATACCAGATCCTAATTAAAATGCGCTAACAAAAGCCAAGATACAAAGAACAAAGATATAACGAAACTTCATCTTTATAAAATATTTGTGATTAATCCTAGAGGATGTATAGCCTCACAGCACTGCCCTGGAGTTCCAAAGGGCTTCTTCAACCACATTCAAAAGGTGATCAAATTCAGCTTGCCTGGTAGTTCGAGAAAGACAAATCAGGCTGTGGTTATTTTGGGGTGCTATACACTTCTCAGAGAGGTTCTCATAATTCTTTGATTCAAGATCTTGAGTTTTTTTCACTATATATTTGAAATGAATAGCATCCAATTACAAAGAAGTAATAGAAAGAAGAGGCACTCAAAGCATATTTTGGGCTAAAGATGAATTTAGATCTGTTTTTTTTTTCAGTTGACATTTTCTATGTGTGTGAGAGAAATTACTTTTTGTTATTTGTGCATGTAGGAAAATTGAAAAGGTGAATAGAAATAGGGAAGATGGACAAAAAGGGATTTGGAGTGACAACAAGAACTTTCTACCTTTGTGATCTTAGGTCAGTGATCTAACTTCCTGGAGTCTCAGTTTCTTCATCTCTGATCAGGGATTATCAATAGTAACCTTATGAAATTGTGAGGATTAGGATGATTAGCCAGGTAATACACTCATCTTGTTAGAAGCAAATACGTTCATTTTTTCGAAAGGATGTGCGTACCACAACCAGTGCAGTGAGATTAAAGGAGAGAAATGGCGAATCCAATGGGTGAGTAACCTGAAACACCATTTCACTCCAATTTTATTTTGTTTGCATTAAACATTTTTTTCTTGAACAGCTTCTCTTTTCACTTTATTATTTATTTTATTATATAAGGACAGATTGCAGGAGAAGGGTACTGTGTATTTTTAAAGATGGAGAAATCTTGTGAAAATCCTTTATGTACTGCAATAGTCCTTTTAGTGTGGTCCTTGACCAGATAAATAAGCATCACCTGGGAACTTGTTAAAAATGGAAATTATTGGACCTTACCCCTCAGATGTACTGATTCTGGTGATGGGGTCCAGTAATCTGTATTAAACAATTTCTGTAGATGATCATAATGCAATTTTTTGTCTTTCTCTATAATAGCAGCCTTGATAATGCACATGTCCCAATACTCACAGAGGTCTTCTTTGTACATAACAAAGAGATGACAGTAATTAAGAACACAAGATGTAGAATCAGACTGTCTTGATTTGTAGCTCAGCTCATTTACTTATTAGTTCTGTATCCTTGGGCAAGATTCTTAACCTCCCTTGCCTCAGTTTCCTCTACTGTAGAATGGAGATAATAATAGTATCTGACTCACAAGAATTGGTGAAAATGTAATACATTTAAGGCAGCACCAGACAAACAGAAAGCTTAAAGAAATATAAGCTATTATTTTATTATCTAGTAAAGAAAGAAGACATTGCAAAATATAGAGAATCAGCAAACCAGTTGCTTGGGAGGTGTTGAATCTCAAATTATGGCATATACAGTGGTACCTCGGGACTCACCGTTAATTTGTGCCAGAACTCGTGATGAGTGCCAAAACCGATGTGTACTGAGAGGTGAAGCATTTTCACTTTTGGAGTGGCATCGTGACTCATATAAGTTCTAGCAAGTGCAAGGGGTCCTGAGCAAGCGCTGAATGCTGAAATGTTTTTTTTTTCTCATCAAAGTATAATGAGTACAGTGGTTTGATGAGTTCTGAAGCCAACAAGTACTGAGGTATGATTGTATTCTTTATTCATTCATTATTTTTCATCAAAGATTTGTCAGCTTAGAATAAGAAAGGCATTATGAAAGGTATCGAAGATATGGTAAAGAATGAGAAAGATTTGATTTGTGCCTGTATGATGCTTAGAAGGCAAGAGAGGCATTAAAAAGTATTTTTATAATTATTTAATTAACCACAATTGTAATGAGTGCTATGAAGGAAGAGTCCAGTGTGCTACGAGAGTGTTTAACTTTTAAACCTACCTCAGCATGTTGTGGGTAGTAGTGGAGGGTCTGTGGAACTTTACTCAGAGAATCCGCTGCTGAGCCCTGAAGGATTCATGGGAGTTTGCTAGGCAAAGAAGGGTGTGAAGGCAATTATTCCAAGGAGAGAGAACAGCATGTATAAAGGCCCTGAGGTAGGTAGGAGCTTGGTCCTTTGGAAGAGCTAAAAGAAGGATTGTGTGACTGGGATACGGGGGCAAGACAAGACTAAATTATCCCAATGGTGATAAATAACCATTGAGGGGTTTAAGCAAGGAAGTGACATTTGTTTTTAGAAAAACCCCTCTGTGGATTAGAGGGGGCCAGAGATAAGAGGAAACTGGTAGCTGTGTCTGTAGCCCAGGAGACAGAGAGGCTGGTGGAATTGAGGAACTGTAGATTTGGTGAGACATAGAGTAGGAGATAGAGGGAGGTGTCAAGAATGTGTCCCCTGAGACCAGAGACATGAAATTCCTTCAGTAAGAAACAACTAGAAGGAGCAAGTTTGGCAGATGATCATCAGTCCTTTGAGAATGAGGGACATGTGGAAAATCAAAGAAAATAACATAGGGTAGACAGTTGGCTATGTGAATCTGGACATCACAGAACTAGAGACCTCTCCAGTAGAGGGAGTGATTGGCATGTACAGAGTAACTGACTCTGTGGGAATGGATACAATTATAAGGATATTCAGGCAGACTTTAGACAAGAAGTCTGAGGTTGAACTCATTGAAACACCTGCAGTTATAAGTGAAGTAGAAGGGGACAGGCCTTAAAGGAGAAATGGCCATATAGGCAAAAGATGGGGCCAGGATAACTCAGAAGCTAAGGGAAGAGAGGGCTCCACAGTGGAGGAGGGAGTTCAACTGGGCCAAATATGATGGGAACTGAAAAGCATCCATGGAATTAAGCTAAAGAAAGGTCCTTGGCAATCTTAGTGAGAACAGTTTTTGAGGAAAAGTGGCTTGTGAAATGAATGGGAAATGAGGAAATAGAAATCATAAAGTTAGACAAATTTGGCTGAGCAGGAGCAAACAAAAATAAGATGGTAATTTCAGGGTGACATGGAGCCTAAGGAGGATAATTATTTATAGAACAGAGTGTCGAACACGTTTTAAGAATGGCAGGGAGATGTGAAGAGTGTGTGTTGATAGTGGGGGTTGTGAGGAAGCAGGAGCGAGAAAACCACAGTGTAAACGGAGGGTCTGGCTTTAGACACTAGCCGTAGAAAGTACCGACAGTCCCTCTGTTGAACAGGAGGTCAGGAGGATGGGATGTGTACAGATTCTGGTGGATTTGTAGGTTTGGTGGTGGGAAGTTGAGAGGTTTCTGTTTGGTGGCTTCTATTTTCTCTGTGAGGAGTAGGCAAGGCCATCTGTTCAGTGTGATAGAGGAGCTGTGAAGGTTAGAGATTTAGGGAAAGTGAAGACTGAAATAGTCATTGAGAGTGGAAAAGGGAGGCAAAAATGTAACATGGCTATTGTGAGAAGCCAGATAAGAATGGTGACTGTGGATTTGTAATGGCATGTATGTTTGCGAGCTTCTGGTGTCCCAAGGTGGATAGGTTAGTGGGGACACACACACAAATGGTTACTTATAACACAGTGTAAGAAGTGAAGTATTTCTATGAACTGTGGAGTTCATAGAAGGGAGGCTTCTAACTTGGGACCTAAAGATAAGTAAGCGTTAGCCAGGCGAAGAGATGAAGGGAGAATGTATCAGCAAGGAGGGCGAATGTGGAAAGCCAAGAGGTGTGGGAAAATATGGCTCCTGTGGGGAGCTGAAGCAAGAACAGAATAGAGCAGGTAGAGCAGAGTGTGTGAGGCTGTGGGGGATCCAGGTGGGGGGAGTGGTTAGGAGAGCAGTTGGACAGGAGGTGGGTGGGCAGCTCAAGCATGTCTAAGCTGGTGGTTCACCAGCAGAGACCAGCAGCATGACCTAGTCAGAAATGCAAACCCTTGGCCTGGGCCCCAGACATAGCCTATTAGAATTCTGGGAGCGGTCCCAGTGGTCTGTGTTTTACCAAGTTCTCCAGGTGAGGCTGATGCGTGCTAAAGCTTGAGAACCAGGGTTCTTAAGCAATGGGGAGAAATTGATTAAAGTGCCTTTTATTGCAGGAGGATGGCATGAGCAGAGGCAAGCTTCTGAAGATCTTTGGCCACAGTGTGGAAAATGGAGGATCCTGTTTGTGGATCCCAGCCAGGTGTTTCCGAAGGGCTAATTTGTCAGGTGGGTTACTGATTCTGGGGCAGGTAGGGTTCTCCAGCCATTATCTGGTGACCTGAACCAATTTCCAAGCTGGCTGATGAGCACAACTTCCAAGAGGCAAATGAGCCTCTCCAGCAGCTCTCTGCTGCCCCCTTCTGTCCACAGGTCACACTCAGGGCTCCCAGGCCCATGGTTCCCAGACCCACACTTCTGTAGACTGATCACAAATACAGATGCCTGACTCCTCTGTACCCTCTCCTTTGTCAAACCAGGGAAATGGGAGGAGTACTTGGGTAATGTCAACATATTAAATAAATTTGACACTGTCGTTGGACAGTTTTTGAATGGATGGTTCTAGACAGCCCGGGAAAGAATAGCCCAATCAAGCAGTGACCTTGAGATATCTTTGGGACACGATTTGCTAATTTTGAGACAGAGCTATACCTATATCCCCTTGTATTTCCAGACAACATGTGTTTGGGGAAAAAAAGGATTTGAATGCGTTTCCAAGACTAGTTAGGAGGTAACATCAGAAGACCTAGTGCGGGATACGATGCTTCCATCAAATTTCACCATTCATCTCCCTCTTTACAATAAAATGTCTTGGTGGGTTGGCTAGTCCGTGCTTCACTTCATTTGGACACATAGAGAAGGACGATTTTCCTATAGGCACAGATTGGACTGGCACTGCTGCTAAAAGATAATGGAATCATTTTTGGGAGAATGACACCAGCTATCTTTCATCCAATGATAACCTGCTAAACAAACAAGATGTCCTGTCTCCCAAGTGTGATGTGCAAAACACGGAAATGGATGGGATTTGGAATCAGCCAGACTGGTGTTGGAATGTCCGTCTCACCAGTTACCAAAAGTAATGTGCTTTTGGTAAATTACTTAACCTCTCTGGGCCTTCATTTTCTCTTTTGTAAAATACATTGTTTCAGTGAATACATAGAATAATACAATCTAGGTGATCACTAGTGATTAGTTTTTGTTGTCTGTTAGTATGTGAGTGAATCTTGAGCCTTCTTATATTTCCCTAATTACTTACCACTTCTTTTTATGAAAAACGTTCCCCCCTTCACTGAGCTCTTATTTCATCCTTAGATTAACACTTTGTGTAGTCTTATTTCACTGAGGTATTACCAGTACCTTTGCCATGGGTCATAACTCTATCTACACATATATCCCCCTTCACAGACATTCTTATATCATTCTCTTGAGCCTCAAAGACTAGTAGGAGGTATTAGGACGTCCCCGTCCCCCTCCCTCTCTTTTAAATTTAATGTATAATGTAGTTAAGAAGTGGTATCTGAGCCATCTGAGTATTTCATGCTTATGAATGTAAATGGCAGTACTTTCTTTATCTAAAAGTGATGAATCCCTGGAGACAGGGTAATAAACAATGGAATCTGGGAAGGTTGATAGGACAGCTCTAGAACATACTGTAATTATGGTCAAGTTTGATGGTAGATTTTACTCTCCCCAAAGTAGACATCTCAGCTTGGGCCTTCAATCTGAACTTGTTCCACATCCTAAATTAATATGTATTAATATTATTAACATTGACATCCTATTGTTTTTCCACTTGGATTAGAAACTAACAGAAGTCTAACTAGGCTAACACATAGATCACTTGACCAGCTATGTCCAGGGCACTCTATCATGAGTTTTAAAACTTCAGGAAGGAGACAGGACTTGAGCCAAGCCATAAATTGGAGGGAGGATTCTAATAGATGGAGAGAAGAGAGAATATTCTAGGAGAAGCAACAGCAGGAGCATAGTGATGAAAAGGGGGATCTACTATATGATCTCCATATAATGAACACACTGTTTGGCTGGAGGGCTGTAAGGGGTTAAATACTATTGGAAACGTACGCTGGGTTAGACCAAGAAAAGTCTATAATTATAGAAGAGGAATTCGGGAACCAGTAGGCATTTTTGAATAAGAAAATGTTACAATACAGTGTGATGGCTTAGAAATATCAATCCATTTTCTAGGTACCAGCTGGGAGAGTAGAATGAATGAAGGTAGGTAGAGGAGGCTTTTCTAGAGTTTAGGCATGAGTTGCGAAGGCCGTGTGCAAATTAACAAAGCGGTGGGAAAATAGAGAAAAGGTGGAGCAAACACAATCACCAAGTCGTGTGAGGACCGGGGAAGGGAGGAGGCCAGCGAGTGAGAAAAGAGATGTGGAAGTTTGCTTCCAAGATGGCTTCTAATGATGCTACTCCCCTTATAGTATTTATATCTTTGCCTAATACCCTGTCCTTGAAGTGTGAGCTGGACCTAGTAACTTACTGCTAACCAAAAGAAAAATGGCAAAAGTGCTGGCAAGTTACTTCTGAAGTTAGGTTACAAAAAGACTTGCTCTGCCTTGATTGCCTTCATTTGCTCTCTCACCTGCTCACTCTGATGGAAGACAGCTATTATCCTACTGAGACGTTCATGTGGTGAAGAACTGAGGGTGGTCCCTAGCCCACAGCCAGCAGGGAACTGAGGCCCTCAGTCCAACAACCTTGGAAAGACTGAACTCTGCCATGTTGGCCCTGTGAGTGAACTTGGAAGTGTATCCTTCCCCAGTCAAGGAAGTGGAACCTGGTGATGACTGCAGACAGGGCTGACACCTTGATTTCAACCTTGTGGTACTAGCCTTGTGATACATAACAAGTTACCCCAAAAGGCAGTGACTTAAACAACATATATCTATTATGTCCCAGTTGTGGGTGAGGTATCTGGGTGTGACTTGGATGAGTACCGTGTCTCAGCATCTCTCACAAGGCGGCATTCATGTCAAGGCTTGATGGGGAAGGATCCACTTCCTAGCTCACTCATGCGGTTGTTGGCAGAATTCAATTCCTCGTGCGTTTGTTGGACTGAGGCTTCATTCTTCAAAAGCCGTTGGCCAGAGTCCTCCCTCGGTTCTTTGCCATATTGGTCTCTCCATACAGCATCTGGAATTATAGCTGATTGCTATATCAGAGTGAGCAAGTGAAAGAACGAGAGAGAGAGCAGAATGGAAGTCACAGTCTTTTGTGACCTTATAAAAATAGCACCATGCCATCACTTTTGTTGTATTCTAATCATTAGATTGCATTAGAATTTCTCTGTCACTAAGCCTGGCCCACATTCAATTATATAAGAGTATTAATACCAGGAGGTGGGGACCATTGGGGCCCATGTCAGAAGCTGCTTACCACAGCTACAGTTATTTACTGCAATTTTTGTTGCCTTCCCAAAGGGCTTTAGGTTCCTAGGGTGGGGATGGGGGTGGGGGAAGCTAGTGCTTTGTACATAAGTGCTTACTGAATATTTATTGAATAAATGAAATGATACTTGCAAAGACTATTAGAGGTCTCCAAACTATAATTTTCAAAGTAGATGTTAAGGCGTTGATGGTCTTCTCATTGGTTAACAATATAGTGGGGGTATAGCGAGCCTTTGGACAAAACTCTAACAGTAAGCACAAAAACCTAACTCAGGGACAACCTGTACAGTGGTGCTATGTATAAAGGCACCTGGACGAGGGGACAAATGGGTGCCTAAGTCCAGTGCATATTTCATTCACCAAAACCATGTGCACTGGCCGGCGACTGTGTCAGTCTACAGTAAAGTGTGTCTTTTTTAAATTTATCCACACAGAGGGATTCTTTTTTTTTTTTTTTTGTCAGTGGCACAAAGGCTGCATCTGGTTCTCTAAGAAGGTGGCAGGCTTTGCCTCCATCTTCCCATTTGCTTTCACCTGTGCTCCCTGAACTCTACCCTCCAAAATGGGCTTGGGGGAGGAGGGGTACAATGTTCCATGCCACACTGGGCTTCTGGGAGGATGAGGTTCTGTTTTGGGAGCCTTTTGAGAGCCCAGGAGAGAAGGTGCTATACAAATGCAGACAAATCCCATCATCCCTATTCAAGTGCCAAGAAAATTCTATGCACACAACGATACCACCCTCTCCCTGAGTGCTTGGTATGACCTGACAATAGCAAACAAATAGCAAGCTGTGATCTGCTTTTAATTCCAAATGGAAATGCTCCCCAAATAGAGTTGAGGAGGAGAAAAAGCTGCTCAGGCGGCAACAATGTGTGTTTTGGCTGAGGACCCCAGGAAGCCTTGCTTCTGTTAACCTCAGCCTACCTTCCTCCCCTACTCACAGTCATTCCTGAAAAGCTCAGCTCACACCATTGGAATGGTTGTGCATTGAGGATAAGGATGTTGACAATAGGGTTTAGGCTGCATAAATAACTGCAAATTGCTATTGGGCCCCAGCAACTGCCAGCAAAAAAACAAGGAAGGAGATGATATATGGAGCCTAAGTTGTGGAGGGGAGGGGCTGGGAAGTAAGTAATGTGGAATCTGGCAGCCAGCTCTGGGTGTAAAAGACACTCTGACAAGGTGCTCACAGGCCACCCACAATTGTTATGCAGCTATAAGAAGTTATTTTGACAGGACATGTGGCACACTTCAAACAGAGGAATCAGCCCCCCCAAATGATTAGTGATGTGTTACAGGAAAGTTCTGGTTTAAAGAGCAAGCTATTATAATGAGTGGGGGATAGTACATATGTAGGCTCCAAATACTCATTTTTGTAACTTCCATTCAGCTCTGTTGGTGGTGATGTGTGGAGTGAGAAGGAAAAAAAAAAAAGGACAGAAAAGTGGTTTGTAAGACAAAGGAAAAACACCAGGGATGGCTGCCCGTTTGTGCTTCCTAGTCCTCTGGCTTTTGGGGCATCATTTTCAATGGCTCCTCCAACATTCGTCCTCAGAGTACTCTTACAGTGCACCCCACAGGATGCAGCAAAGCTGGAGAAGACTTGCCCAGCCACAGGTGTTCCCCCATGGCAGGTGTCTGTGTACAATTTCTCATCCTACCCTGGCCTTTTTGCTCTCTGCCCTCTCCAACCTGCACCTCACCTCTTTGTTCAACTTCTGCACTCATACTACTGAGCCTTGGCTTGAAAACACCCAGGCTTCCTCTTTCTCAGTCTCCTTTAATTCTCACCAATTCCAGAAAAGGATTTTTATTAAATTGTAGCAGAAGATTTTCAAAGAATTCATTGGATGGAGTGTTTATGAAATAAAGGGATGGAAACATAGATAGAGGTTAGGAAATTCCAGACCCAGGTGCATCCCCATTGATTTGCATGCCCAGCATTTTCCCAATTCCTGCCACAACCTCCTTCTGAGGACCATGTCCCCCTTCTTTTTTAAACATGTGGTTTGTGCCAAAGATGTGCTCTTTCAAAGTTATGCTTCCTGGTCCCAGATTATTGGTGTTGGAGCAGTTATCTACATGCATCTTGGTGTGTATCAGCTAGCTTATGCTGTCTAACAAGTTACACCAATATTTGATGGCTTAAAATGATAATTATTTCTTCTAGTTCATGATTCAGAGTGTTGGAGGGGTGGTTCTACTTCATGCTGCAGGCCTGCAGATTCCTGGGCTGGGTCTGTTCCATGCACATTCATTTTTGGATGCAGGTTGAAGGAGCAGCAGCTACATGGGGAAAGGGTTTCTCATAGCAATGGCAGAAGTGTAAGATGGCAAGAAGAAGCATTTGATGACTCTGCCTTTGTGTGCTCTTGCTGCTCTCTGATTTTGCTTGGGCCATCTTGCTTCTCATTTCTCTACAACGTCCTTCTTTTATGAGGCTGTTTGAAGAATTGTAGGGTGGGGTGGAAGGTCCTATTAAAACATTGTCAAAGGAATGCTTACAGATTATGGTACTTAGAAAATAGAAGAACATGTGCAAAGAACGAATGGGAGTCCGACTTCAGAAAGACTGGCTGGTCTACTAAAATATATCTAATATTTAAGAAAAGATTTTCCAGTTATCAATTACAAAGCATACATTAACTTATTGATGGTGAAAATAACAACTTGCTCACGTGATTATCATTCGCACAAAGGTCATGATGCCAGAGTTGGGGATAAAATTGTTTTGTTAGAGAGCTACAGGTTTATAGGAAATATTCAAGGATTTTTTTTTTGGGAAGTTGGGGGGACTAGAAGCACACAGGATGAAAATGGTGATTTTAAAATATGTCTACAAACTCTTTGAAGCTATCTCTTCAAAAGGGGGAGGCTAATTTCTTTTCAGTTGATTATGGGCCAGAGTAAATAAATTGTTTCTAAAAAATAAAATGTGGTGAAAGCAATGGAGTGTGGTTTTTGAGATTAGGTTATTAAAAGCATTATAGCTTCCATCTCTCTGGTTCATGGATCACTCTCTTTAGGGGAAGCCAGCTGTCATGACGTGGGGATACTCAAGGAGCCATCTATGCAAAGGTCCTTGTGGTGAGAAACTGACAGCTCCGGCCAACAACCAGTACTAACTTATCCAGCATGTGAGTGATTCTCCTTGAAAGCAGACCCTCTAGCCCCAGTTACATCTTCAGATAATTTCAAAGGACATTTTAACTGAAACCTCATGAAAGACCCTGATCCAGAAATGCTCTCCAGGATTTCTGACCCAAACTATCTGTGAAATAACAAATGTTTATTGTTTCAAGCTGCAAGGTTTTGGGGTAATTTGTTATGCAGCCATAGATAACTAATACAAGCTTATTGTCTTTGGTTTATCACAGGGTGCCAAGTAGAGGTCATTGTTTTTTATGTTATGTAAAATGCTTAGACATATTAGAAGCAAGACCAAATGCCAGCATCTGGCCTTATATGAGACGTCCAACCCACATTTAGAAGGCTCTGCACTGGAGTCGAAGGCACTGATACGGTGCCAATAACAGACTGATTCTTTGTGGAGTTGATGCAGGCTTGTTGCAGAATGGTAGAGGCACCTGGCTTGGAAGGATTCAGACTATTAGATTCCAAGGCATGGCTGTTGAGGGCAGGGACTGTGCTTGTTTTGCTCACCCTTGTTACTCCAGTGCCCAGCATACAACGTGGATTCAAGAAATGTTTACTAAATAAAGAAATTCCTGAATGTCAGGTAATTATATCACCAAGATATGGTCAAAACCCTGTCTAGGTACTTATAAGGATATATAACTACTATTTCTACAAACTGTGCTATGTTTTTTGCTTCTTTGGTAGTTATATTCTGTTTGTAATAATAGCATTCTTCCATACAGAAAGAGATCCATCCTGATTGGAATATAAACTGAATACAAATCCTTTCCATTTGGAAAGCTTAACGACACTTCTGCAACGCCACCAAATATCCCCTAGGGAGGGATAAATTGGGACATTCCATTTGATTACCTCCTGCCTGATACTGCTTGAATTTTTACTAGGACGCATAAGCTGGTAGAACATTTGGACCTTAGCTTCTGCAAACCACTAACACTGTGTCTTCCAAATGTTCTGATAATGGCATTGAACCACTTAGAAATTGAAATAAAAGACAAATGTAATTAATTACATAAAACTGTTGCGATTGACTTCTACTGATGTTACATTATCAAACTGATGAAAAGAATAAATGTTTGAGTTAAACCTTGGCCTTTACTTGACTCACATCTGAATCTTCTGCACGATACTTTTATACTGAGAGTGCATTTTCAGACTCATCGCTTGTCAGTAAGGAATCTCAGTGGTCTACACTTGTATGCACATTAGATCCTCGGTCTCGAAAATGCCTACTAGATGCTTGGCACAGAGTAGGTGCTGTCAATATTTGGTGGATAACAATAGATTAATTGAATGAATAAATGAAAACAATGCACATATTTGTTTACTAGCAAGCCATTTAACTTCAGCGACTCTTACAGGCAGCAAAAACTGACTGGGCAATGCGATAAGGCATTGTAACAAAATGGGATGAAGATCGACACTTTCTGGCTCTGTTACTGAAAGAGTATTATAAATTTGACTCTGAGTTCCGTGGCAGCCAATGTAAAGCTGGGAACATGGTTAGTTGTAAGGATCACAGTGAATATAACTTTTCCTTTCACTTAAACATCCTTGCCTGTTTTTATGTGGCGAATTTCTATCAAGTCAGGACCTGACTCTGAATGAACCATTGACTGATCAGTGTGCTTTGCTGTTTCTTTGCTCCCACAGATGTTGAACATATTTTAGTTCTAACACCTGCAGAATTGGAGGTACAAGCGGGCCTTGGTAGTCACATGCCTGAGACCAAATTCCAATTATGTCTTTCATGTGACCTTGAGCATTTCTCAAAATCCATGGACATGTAACATGACCAAGAAATAAATGTCTCCATAACTTTTCTAAGTTTCTGTTTCCTCAACTGTAAAATGGGAATATTAGTAGCACTTACTTCACGAGGCTGCTGTGAGAATTAAATGAGATTGTGTGAATAAAGCACTTAATACTCTGTCAATTAATATGGTAAGTGATCATAAATAATAACTACAACTGTTTTACATCTAGAACCCTCACAGGCAACCCACACTATCTACTTTCTAGATTCTTGCAGGAAAATACTATCTTTAATAGCTACCTGGTACTCTCTGAATTGCTAATACTGGGTTCATCTGAAGGAAATAAAAAAAATCCAAAATTGAGGAAATGCAAAAAATTTCAAGGACCTACATTTCTATTCAGGATCCACCTCTTTATATTGGCATTTCCACAGATGTGGCCAGATGGCTACCTTCTTTATTTCAGGGGAATGAATCAGAAGATTGCAAATGTCAGTTTGCTTTCAGACGCAGATTTGGAAGGAAAACCTTAGCAATCAATGGACATGTATCTACAGTATAAAATCAAACCCAGGTAGATCGGTTTGTCTTGCATGCACGGTCATTAATACTTATGATGTCTCAGTATAACCAGCTATGGTCCCACAGCAGTCAAGGGGTACATAGGCTAATCAGCCAATTTTCAAATTTTATTTTTAGTGATATTAATTAACACTGCAGAACTCTAGGGTAAAGAAACCTCTCAAAATTCTTTGTCTGCCAAATGTCCTACAACTTTCTTGTAACAGTCAAGATGAGCTAGGTTATGCTGCGATAACAAACACTTCCAAAATCTCAGTGGCTTAACACAGAAGATGTTTATATCTTGCTCGTGTTACATGCCCGTGAGTTGTCAGGTGGCCTCTGCTCATTGTATTTATGCAGGGATCCAGGCTAACATGTGTTTCCATCACTGCTAGCTAGAGGGGAAGAAATTAGGGCATACTGGCTCTTGGTTCTTCTGCCCGGAAGCGACACTCAACACTGCTATGTCCAAAAAAAATGTCAAATGTCTAACATCAAGAAGGTCAAGGAATTATGACCCTACTATGTGCCTTAAAGAGGGAGAAATAGAATATTTGTGAGAAGCCTGTAACCTGGCAATACCAATTGTTCACCATTGCAGAACACTTAGCAAGTTCTGAGTGCATATTTCATTTACTCCAAGTGACCCTGTAAGGTAGGATGACAGACTCTCTTTGTTCAGTAAAATCCATTTTCCCTTCTTCCCTCAAATAGAGCTGGATATATGGACTTCCAGCTAGACACTATATTACCTAGCTTCCTTTGAAGCATGTGAACATGTTTGGATGAGTATGTCAGTGAAAATGATAAGTGCACTTATGTGTCATCTCCTTAAAATACAATCTTTTTTTCTCTGGGCCAGTGTTCTGTGTCCATTCCTGTGAGCTGGTTCACAGTTGTGCCCATGAGCCAGCTTCAATAAAGCAGGTAGGGACAATGGCCCAGGGGAAGGTAAAATGACAAAATGGGGGAACTCGGGCCTATGAATGCACGGACAGAGCAGAGCTACTCCGTTCACGAGACCCGAAACTGGGGGCTGCTACCTGAGAGAAATAAACTTATTTTTAAGCCATTGTATTTTGTGGCACTTAATTACCCCAATTAAGTTTAGGTAGGTGTATTATTATTATTCCCATTTTACAAATGAGAGGCTGAGGCACAGGCAGTTAAGTAACTTGCTCATAATCATTTGGCTAATTAATACGAGGTAACATTTTGCATAGGTAACTTGGTTCCAGTGCCACATTTTAAATTATTACATTATTTTTAGTGACCTCTCAACCAACTAATAGCCATTTAGGTAGCAGGTGTAATGAAAGAATTTTAAATGATCAGATATCTATTATATGTTTCCATTCTGTGACCTACTCATATGCAGAAAACAGAATGGACATATGACTGCTGAGTGAATGAGTAGCATTCACCACATTACATTTTTGGGTAAGGGTTTATGTTAACCCTTAGATATTTCTTTCCCCTCCCTCCCTCCCTCCCTCCCTCCCTCCCTCCCTTCCTTCTCCTCTGCCTATCTTTTATGTCACTTTTGGGCCTTTGAAAATCTAAAGTGGTTGTCACCCTCCTCCTCTGCCTGCCCTACTCCCATTTACCTGAAGAAGATCCCCAAAACAAACTGTGCTCAAGTTATATGTATCCTGTAGGTCTCATTTAGAAATACTGGGTTTAAAGCACTCATCTAAGGCTGACATTCCAATCTGGCAATTAAATGATGATTCTGAACACATTTGTGGTTGACCACTGTATTTAACTACCCCAGGAAAGATATTGGAAAGATTTTTAGGTCTATTAGGGTTGTCAAAAATTGGTATAAGAATATCGATATTCCTGTCTTGTTAAATCTGTCTAAACTCAGTCAACAAAAACCTGGATGATATAATGAATAGACATTTTATATAAAAGAAAACCTGCCAAACAGGTAGGTACTATGAAGCTATGAATGTTACCTCTTTGGAAATTCTACCATGACCACAATATGCCTTTTTATTAGTTTTATACACACTGGATGACTTTCAGAATATTCTATAATCAATGTTTTCTCCTTCAGTACCCTGAGAAAATAGAGATATTCAAATGATGGCTCCATAAATATCTATGGAGAATAATCACAATGCCTGAGATGCTTCCTGGGGAAATGGCTTCCTCACGCTTTCTGTAGGAACAGAAATATTTCGATGTTTCTGGTAGGTAATAATGCAAATATGATTTCTATGATGTCAATAGATCAGCTCTTAATATTTAAAATCTGCCTGTTGCTTACTAAATTAAAGCTAAACTTCTTACCATGTCATTCAACACAAATTAATCATTAATCCATGACAATATCATTTCCGCTGGACAGGAATGATGTGACTCTACATTCCAGTAGTGGATTCTTCCGATGGTCATACTGGCTGCACACAGTCCTCTCTTTGGGAGGCTATCCCTTGTCCACTAATTCCTTCATCTGAGAGGCAATTTGTTTTTGTGATGGTGTCAGCATGTTTGGGTTCAAGTTCTACCTCCTAACTGTATGATCTTGGGTAAATATCTCAAACATTTTGTGCTTTATTCTCCTTAGATGTAAAATGGAGAAAATAATAGTACTCACCTTTCAGATTATTAAGCATGGAAAGAAAGAAAGAATGCATGCAAAATGCTTAGAAATTTGCATAGTACTCAGTACTAAGCACTCAGTACTAAGTAATCAAGTACTCAGGAAATGTTATGATTATTTCAGGTGGGCAGTGGGGAGGGTGATCTTTCTGAGGGTTTCTTGGGCCATAGAGCTTCCTTCAATATTTAGTAACTTTCTGGCCTAATTGCTTCTGGTCAGTTCCATAGTCAGGTATCTGAACAAAGTCAGAGATCAGCTTCATAGTCCTTGAGTTTGGGAAGCAGATGTTTTTGAACTTAGGTATCAGCTAACGTGGAAGTGGGAGTAATTTTCCACCCTACCTGTGTAGAAACAAAAGTATCTCAGACCATCTCACTAATGTGTATGACGAGTTGGATCTTATTTCTTTGCCTTTTTGCCTTTTCTTGAACCAAAACTTCCACTAGCAATCCTCATTGTGAACCATGTCCATGGTAGATATTTTCCAAGGAATACACCCACCATCAGGTGAAGTAGAAAGGGCAAAGCCCCAGCCACTGGTGCTGACCCTCTCTGCCTTACTGAGGTTGGTGCTGTCTTGGCTGACTACGATTGTGCAGTCACTTTTGTCTTCTGTTACCCACACTGACAGAAGGTGTTCGTAGACAGAAGAATGCTTTATAAATGACAACATGTCAACCGCCAACGAAATGGGCACTGGTCTTATCGACGGCATTATACCAAGCCTCTTCCCTACCATTGCTGTTACTCCCACACCCTCCAAAGTGCAAGCTGCTCAATGAGACTTTTCTTTTAGAAAGGTCTATGTGGAGAAAATATGAAGACAGGCCCAGACGTTTATAGAAAGGCTTTGTTTTGTACCCGTTTTCACACACCATCCAGAAGAACTATGAATTCAACTTTCCCCCATTTTTATATAAAACCACATACACCGCACTGTACATGTAAAACAAATTTGGAAAGGAGCCTCAAGCTGGCCTCTGAAATTGTGTAAGCAATTATCACATTTTTGTGCGCAAATGCAGTAATTATATGTGTAATTTGGCAGCTGGGATTGAAAATTTGGCCTTAAATGGAACATAGACAGGAAAAATAAATGTTGGAAAATGCCAATATTTTATAAAGATTTTGAATCAAATAATGGTGGAATTATTGCGAGCCATCTTAATTTTTAATTATAATGATCATTACACAATATACAATAATTTTTTTGAGGAAGAAAAGAACTATAGATCAATTGCCCATCGTTTTTGTCAGAAAAAAATGCCTAGATTCTTGGGAAGAATAATTGTATTTCTCAGAGGTTATGGTACATATTTCAAAGGCTTTTTATTGTGAAGAAAAGATAGTGATTGCCTACTAGTTCAAGTTCTATGACATATTTTACAATAGGAAGAATAGAACTCTTTGTACTGATTATTTTAGAGGAAAAGTAATATTAACTCTGTGCTTATACTTGAGCTAGTAATCTTGATTTAGATAAAGCTTTCTTATAAGCATTTAAATTCTGGAATATAAGATTATAGCACAAATAAAGGGTAATTTAGATTTCTTTGATCTAGATTGAAATTGAACTTATTTAGTAAAATCATAGTTTTTATATTATCATGAAAATTGATTCTAATGCACATGGCTTTTTCATGTGGTTATAAGGGCTGGTGACTTGGATATAACTGTAAGGATAATCCTGAAGCAATGTTATCTTCAGGTAGGGTAAGGTAGAGATTAACTCTGCACGCTCTGGAGCCAGCAAGCCTAAATTCCAATTCTGGCTTTCCATTCTATTAGCCCTGTATCCTTGAGCCAGTTACTTAATCCTTAACCTTTCTGCACCTGTCTCCTCATCTGGTTAAATGGGAGTGGTAATAGGCCCACAAAATAGAGGACCAAATGAAATAATCATGTAAAATTTCTGGTATAATACCTGGCACTGGTAAACCCTCAAACATAATAATCATCTTTTTAAAAAAAATCATCATTTCCTTCCTAGTATTAACCCCCTATCATGACTAAGTGAAAAAGGAGGGATTATCCAACTCAGAAATGCAATGAGGGTAGGAGCCAGTGAGTGAGTGACTCAAGTACAGGTGACCCTTGAACAACACGTGGGAGGGAAGCATTAGGGGCACCAACACCTTCCACCCAGGTTGAAAACCCCAGTATAATTTTTGATTCTACATTCAATTCTTTTCATTGGTGGAGTCAACCAACAGCTATTAAAAACAGTATTTTTCACCCTGATTGGGAAACTTAGGTTAGGACACAATCCCGCCCTCCCAACCCCCACAGTTGATGAATCTGCGAATGTGAAACCACAGATAGGAAGGGCAGACTGTATTTATTGAAAAAACCCAAACCAGCTGTGTAAGGGGGCCCACGGAGTTCAAAACGGTGTTGTTGCAGGGTCGTCTGTACACAGAATAGGCAGTCCATGGGAAGTCCACGTTCTCCGAGATGAGGTAATGTCCCTAATTGAACAATGTAAGAAGTAGACAGTGTGGGCAGAGCTCAGTTTTGGTGCTACATTTCAAATCTGTAGCGAACCACTGAGAGCCTTCCAGGCCTGTGCTACACCAGGGCATAAGTGAAGATTAAGAAAGTCTGTTTCTCAAGGAGCCAGTCCTTTACAGAGGGAATTAGATAAGTACCTGAATGACTGTAATGCATGCTGCAATATACAAAGTGCTAAATACTAGGGGAAATAAACAGGGTGCTATGGGAATTAAGGAAAAAATGAGAATATGCAGGTGTCCTCCTCCACTCCTCTTCCTCTGAGATCATGTAAGCATCCTTAGAATAGGGATCTTTTGAGGCAGTCATTGAAGACCATGAGATTTTGGATAAGCAGGCAGGGAAGAAATCCCAGGTGAAGAAAAGAGCGTAAAGGAGGCAGTGAGGAGGGAAGCCGTGGTCACTAAAGAGTATCTGGGGCATCCAGCCTGGCGGAGAGTCGTGGATATAGGCCATTCAGGGAGGTCCTGCTGTATTTGGAGAGACTTTGCTGAGTTTGGACTTAAAAACAACTGACAGCTTTTAAAGAGAGGGTCTTGGTCTATGCGTCGTGACATGTTTCAGACTTCATGGCACATCAGGGTCTTGTGAAAACACATATTCCTGGTTTTCTCTCCCAGAGATTCTGCTCCAGTAGGTTTGGGGTGGGCCCTCAGAATTTGCAATTCCAACAGGCTCGCGCATGTCAGGATGAGGCTGTAATTCATGGAACACACGGAATAGCACTGACTTAGGGCACCAGCCTGTCAAAATTTTTTGTTTGCATGTTTTTATTAATGAAGAAATTTAATTGTACACCCTCTCTATATATTTATTTAATTTCAAATTATAGACAAACTACCAAGTCAATATTGTAAGGCCTAAACAAATTACAACCCTAAAAGACTGAGCTAATGAAGAAATAATCATTATTTTTTTATTTTTAATGACACAAAAGTTACTTTGCTCTCCTTAAAATCATTACTGTGTTTGAATATGTTTGACTAGTTGTGAAAACTTAAAAAAATCTGTGATATAGTCATTTAATTGTTTTTTAAATTCACTTTTAATTTTCAGTACTTTGGTGTAATGGTTTTTGCAAGTGAAAAATATTTTTCACAACACACATACATCAAAACGGAAGACTTTTCTTACAGGGTGTTTGAACCAAACCCGATTCGCCAGTTATGAAAGCGCTTTTGTTAACATTCAGCCAGCAGATTTCTGTCTTCTCCGACGTCAATCAGTTGTGCGTACAAAGCAATAGGCAGGTGTTACCATTTTTCGTTACCAAAATAGGTTCAAATTCAAATGAAATTCTTTGGAAGAGTTTTAAACTGGTTAAAAACCTTGTTTCTACGTTTTTAGAATGTGCTGACATGAGATTTTTAAAAACAGATGATGGATTTGCTAATATTATTTTTGGCATCCAAACTACATAACAATGGGAAGCTTTCTGCAGATCCTTTTCCAAAACGCCCAGTTAGTACCATGGACTTCCTTGGAAGGGGAGTTTCTTCTTATTCACTGTTGAAACATTACATTCACCTGAAAGGGATAGAGTGTGGTTACTGATGTTACTGGTATTTAAACAGAATACTAGATAGGTAGCGTGCTATGGACAGCCTGTTTGTCATCGCTGGAAAGTTAGCACATTTTGAACACTTGTCTTCTGGTAAATACAGACTGGGGCAAAAGTAGGTTTACAGTTGGGAGTACGCAAAACAGAGTTTATTCTTGTAGTATTATTTATTAATTATTGTATTATTTTCCATATGAACAACTGTACACCTACTTTTGCTCCACCCTATGTGTGTTTTCAGCTCATTGGAGTACTTTGCCAGGAGCAAATCCCTGTGTTGTAGAAAATACGTTCATGGGTACTCCCCATTTCAATTTGTTGTAAAGGGTGAAATCTATTTTAAAGATTAAAAACATAAAATTAACTGCACTGATGACATCCTGTAGTGGTTTCTGCACTTCTGGCTCCAACTCCTTAGCTGCAAACACTTGCCTATATATTGCAGGGTGAGCGAATGTCATGGGGGATCTGTCTCAGTAACCTTAGCCAAAATCTTTGAAAAATTTTGGTCAAAGCAGTGGCTCCATTACTTACACAGATTTACCATTAAGGAAATTATTCACTGTTGAGAATATTTCTTTTTAGTGCATTTTATATTTGGTGGTTTGGAAAAAAATTCTTCATATATATTATTACTGAAATATAACTTAGCAAAAACCATATGTTGAGACTTGGTAAAATAGAAGTTTTGGTACGTTCATTCAAATTGTGTATTGAACTTCATAATGTGGTATAATTTCTTCCAATTCTTATTTGAAAAAATTTTAGCAATGTTTTCCACACATCTTATCAAAATGTGTTCACATTCCACTGAAATTCTTTATTTGAAAGAGATTAAACTGGTTAAAAAGCCCTCTAATTGCTGACCAAAGTGTCCATTCTGGTTTATACCACATGATTTGAATGTATTATTTCAACATTCATCAAAGCAATAAAAGTAGAATTTCAGTAATGACATGTAGCCTTTGTTTTTCATTTTTAGAAAGAAACTACATGTTTAGTGAAATTTTATAAAGTAATAGATTGAGTATTGTCTAATTTCAATATCTTTGGAAAGTTACCAAGGCTTGTCTCTGTATATTAGACACTTATTTTTAAATGTCTTGTTAATTGTGATTGGTTTATGTTATTAGCTATTACTTCAAAGCACAATTCTGTATATTTATATTCTAATCATTAAGCAATATCTCAAGATACAACATATACATAGGATAAAGTTCTTTGTTAATAAAAATAAATGTAAATCCATGTTTTAAGTCATCTTCTAGATAATTTTGAACTTTTTAAAGCCAATTAATTTCTTGTCACAATTTTATCATATAGCATGTTAGATCAAGAGTTTGTACAAGGGGTGGACATGTTACCTCTCCCATTTTCTTGTTCACTTGAGCTTTCAAAATTGGTGTTCTCTTCTATTCATAACTTCTTTGCAGGAGTCATAGAGCAAGGTGTGCATTTTGCCAGAGTTAGTTTAGTCAAGACTCAGTTATATACTTTTTAACCCCACTTTTACATGCATATACCTAAACTATTGTATAATGTACTGAACGGGGAAGAAAGGCGAAGGCGTTCTGCTCATAGTCTCTGTGTGTGGATCTCTGATGTATCTTATGTACCTTTGACATTCTTAAATATAGACCAGGGAAGACAATAGTATGAATCCATATATCAAATGTAATTAAGCTTACACAAGCTTACTTAAAGATAATAGTAAGTATCAATAAGTAGATTTAAAAATTCTAATTATTTTCAGCACACTCCCCCAAAATCGTCTTGTTCCTTCCCTGGATATGTGCACCCCCACTGTGGAGACCACTGCTCTGGAAGAATGAATCTGGTGGTGGAAATACAGACAGGCTAGAGGTGGGGGAGACTAGAGGATGGAATCAAGTTAAGAGACAAATACAGTTGTCCAGGAGTACCCAAGAAATAAGAGGCATATACGATCTCAAGGAGCTTTAATTTACCTGTAGAGACAAAAACATGTTCTCATGATGCAAACCCAGGACAGTTAAAGGCTGTGAATTAATGATTTGGATGGGACTATAACTTGGGAGTATGAGGAAGGCAGTTATCCTTGTACCTTGATGCATGAAGTTGTAACAGAATGATTCATTCCTCTTGACTATATCAGCTTCATCCAGGCAAACAACTCTTAAGACAATATAGTAAGTCCCAAACACTTTAGTATAAATGAGTTTTAAGATATTTTCATACTTTTCAGGGTCGTTGTGAGGACTAAATGTTCACCATATTGCCCGGCATATTATATATGCACAGCAGGCAGTAGTTATTATTACTAACGACAGAATCAGCACAAGGGGGTTGGATGTGGGGAAAGAGAGTGTAAAACAGAAATGAGGAAAACAAAAGGCTGTGCATTGTTGAGCTGGCCACAGCCTTGGAAGAAACACCTGGTTGCTGGGTCACTCAGGACATTCCCAGAGACCATATGGAGCTTTGTGCTTGGAGGGCGGTGGGCGGAGGGGGATGAAGAGAGAGCAATTTATATTGGCTTCTTCCCATCTGTTGTTTCTCAGTGATTAGAGTTCACCTAACAGTGTCTCTCTTTTGGTTTGTGTTATTTAGCCTTTCTGGGCAGTTGGATTGGACCTGGATTCAGGAATTGCACAGTGTTGGCTCTCTCCCAGAAGGGAAAGCTGAGTCAGCCAGCAAAGGTAAGAGATGAGCAGATGATAGTGATGGTCCAGACTCTGGTCGTAGATAATGCGTTTACTGGGGATACTCCATCTAGGGAGTGAGGCAAGCGGCTGATGCCTGAGGACAGGTGGCACAGGATGAATGTAGGGGGCACATAAATCAGATCCAGGATGTGAGCTCCTTTTTGTATGGTGGCCAGGCCTCTTTGATAAGGTACTATTTGATCAGAGTTCTGAAGCAAGTGAGAAAGCCAGCCACATGTGCATTTTGCAGAAATTTATTCTAGGCAGAAAGAACATTAAGTGCAAAGACCTTCAGGCAAGAGCAGAAGGTAGGAGCATAGAGCACTGGAGGAGCAGGAAGGAGGCCAGTGTAACTAGGGGGGTGTAAGTGAGGGCAAGGTGATGAGAGATAGGGTCAAAAAGGCAGTGGGAGGCTGGGCCACGAAGGGCCTTCTAAACCGTGGTAGGCTTTTGACTTTTACTCTCAGTAAGATGGGAGCCACTGAAGAGTTTGAGGCAAAGGAGTGATGTGACGTGACTTACATTTTCATAGGATTATTTGGCCTCTGGCAGAGACTAGATTACAGAAGGGCAAAGGAGGAAGCTAGGAAACCAGTTTAGAGAATCTTGGATCAGGTGGTGGCCATGGAGGTGGTGACACACTGGCTTCTGGCTGTTTTACATTAGGGCTGTAAGGGCTTGTGAAATGGTTGGATGTGGAATGTGAAAGAAAGAGAAATCAGTCGAAGAGTTTTGGCCTTAGCAAATAGAAGAAGAGAAATGAGTCTCACCAAGGTCAAGTTCACTTATTTTGATAGGACTTACCTATTTTGCCAATAAGAAACTTCACTGAGAAAGATACTCCATTGTAAAGTATTTCAAGTTGAGTTCACGCATAATGAATATGTTCAACTAATTTATATATTTTAGATCCACTGGGTATAAGTAGATTAAAATTTAAAATTTTCATTATGCATTAAGTCTGACTATAGTATCTCTATTAAACAAAAAGGCTTAATTAGCCCTAGAAGTAATAAGTTACCTAAGTGGTGTGTGTGTGTGTGTGTGGGGGGGCATGTGTGAAGGGGTGTGATGAAATTTACTTATTTTTAGTAGTCTTCCAATGAAAGGCATGCTGGAACTCCCCATACAATATTTCAGTTTGCTTAAGATGTCATGTTGGTTTTCATTGTTATTAATGCTAAATATTCTAAGAATATCTCTGGCTCATGAAAAATGTCCCGAAATATTTTAGTGATTTATGAAACAAAGAGGTTTCCTCAATGTCTGAAAAACAACAGTGATGACTCCTGTAAATGCAGTAGTAAGCACTTATTACAGCACCTGGAACACGGTTACCTGGCTGCTTTCTGTTCCATTAACAAGTTGTGAAAAGGTCTTGATGGAGCTTTTAGCCATAAAACATCTTAGAGTGTAATCTGTTTTTAGAAGATTAATTTCATCTGAAAGAGTGAAGCAAATGATAAACAGCCTAAAGGAGACCAGATAAATAGATCCCACTGCTGCCGATGGCAGTCGCGTTATTCTACACTTAAGGAAACTTTGCAGGAGAAAAATCAGATGAGAAAAATGGGTTGAACCATGTTTATTGGATGAAATCAGTTAGGATATTCCTGCCAAAGTGTATTAAAGTGAGGGAATAAATAGGATCATTTCCAGTAAAAAAAATAGTTGTAGAAAATTTTATTTAAAAAAAAAAATTTGGTTCATATAATTATTTTAAAGCACCCCCCAAAAAAAATTCTTCAAACATTTTATTTATTATTAACTTACTTTCAACCTAAGGTTTCTGAGCAAAGTGGGTCCAAGCTCAGAAGAGTCCTGAGGACTCGCTGAGAAAGAAACACCCGAGATCCATTTGGGACAAAGATTTTAATGAAAAAAGGGAAACACTGGCAATTTGATAGTGTCCTCTAGCTCTGGAGGAATTATATGGTTAGAGCGTAAGATTTTGGCTTCTTACATTTTAAATTATTCATCATAGAGGTCAAAGCACATTGTTAATGGCAGCGTCAGTAAGAAGAAAGTTCACATCTGCAACTCACCACAGCTGAGCGGGAGAAACCGATCCATGTTTTGGTGCAGCATCAGACACACTCTGATACGCAGACACTCAGCACCCAGTTTATGCCCCGTGGAAAGACACACTCGATGACAAATAGCACTCCTGAGAGTTTCAGACAGACAGGCACAGGGAAGAGACATGCCACTTTCCCAGGGGGAGGTAGCATATGACATGTACTACCCCAAGGACATGTTGCAGATGGAAAATATTATCAATTCCAGGGGAGCTTTTAGACATATTTACAGATGATACACCCGTGGAAGTTTGAGTGCTTCTGGAACATTCCTGAATCTTTGGACTTTGATGTTTTATACTAGTCATCTGTTGAGGGATGAGCCTGATTTGCTAATTCTTTAGGCTTTCAGAGTACCTTACCCCTCTCTCTGTCTTTAAAAAGTTTTTACTTATTTGTTTTTTTAGCGAGAGGGGAAAGAAGGGAGAAAGAGAGGGAGAGAAACATCGATGTGAGAGAGAAGTGTTGATCATTTGCTCTCGTGGACCAAACCCACAACCCAGGCATCTAACTGGCATTGACCAGGAATCTAACCAGCTAAGCCATACTTGGCAGAGCTTTTCTCTCTTTTTTAAACAAATTTTAAATATTTTTCAATTTCAGTTTACATTCAATATTATTTTGTACTAGTTTCATGTATACAACATAGTGGCTAGACAATCATATGCTTTACAGAGTGTTCACCCCAGTATTTCCAGTATCCACCTGGCACCATACAGAGTTATTGCAATATTATCAACTATATTACCTACCTATGCTGTACTGTATATCCCCATGACTTTTTATCGTTACCAATGTGTACTTCTTAATTGTTTCACCTCTTTTCACCCAGCCCTCTAACTCCCCTTCCCTCTGGAAACCATCAGTCTGTTCTCCATCTCTATGGGTCTGTTTCAATTTTGTTTGTTTAGTTTGCCCTAATATCTTTTATATTCCAATTTCAGAGAAACGCAATGTAATGAAGTAGTCATGCATTCATTTACTCATTTAGTCAACATTCATTCAGCACCTATTTGTAGGGGATTAAGCTAGGCAATGATAGAGAAGACACTTAAAGATATTTTTCTTCTGAAGGTTGCTATTATCTGGTAAGCAATAATAGTAATGGTCATCATGCTTTTCCAAGATACACCTATCCTGGTGGCATGGCAACACATATTTCTCTGATTCTCCTCTCATCTATAACTGCAGGACCTCTGCTTCTGGAAAAGGGTCAGGCAGTGATTGCTGGGAGTCCCACGTGATTTCTGATGGGAACCACATGTGGCCGCATGTCTTTACTCTGCTGCTCCAGCTTCCTTCTGCGCAGGCCACCAGTCCTCGGTGTGGCTCGGCCTCTGGGGACCATGACTGAGTGGCTCTTCAAGGGTTCCACCTCTTCGGCTGAGTAGCACTGCTGCCAATGTGTGGAACCTCTTTGGTGGCAACTGTGCATCACTCCTTCTGGGTCCTCAGGATGCCACAGCCACATCACATTCCTGGCAGAAGTAGATAAAACAGGTCTGTCCTAATTCAGAGTCGCATGATGAAGTAGGGATATTTGTGCTGCCTTATAGGGCTCTGTTATGGCAGCTCTTATGGTGTTTATTCTTAGTTTTTCTCATTCTTCCTCTTGTCCATCATCTTCTCTCCACCTCCCTGCCCCACCCCCCATCGCCACAGTCTCAAACGAAGCTCACTGGTCTTGGGGGTGGAGGGCCCTGAGGGTAGGATGGACAAATCCAAGTGACACCTCTTAACTCAGAATCATGTCCTCCTCCAGTAACCGCTGTGATTAGCCTGGCTTATCTGTCTGGTTCCCTTTCCCCACAGGACAGACTTCTTTCAGTTCTTGTTGGAAATGGACTTGTACTTGGCCTACTTTATCAGGCCTGTAGGCATGCTCAAAGATCACGGGCTTTAATAAAGTCTATTAGGAATATATATTTGAATCTCATCGCAAAGTGTTTTCATAGATAGTATCTCATTTTTCTCACAAGGGCCTGGAGGTTTTTTTCCATTTTACAAACGAAGACATTGAAGTTCAGAAAGGTTAAGTGATCAGGGCCAAATAGCTTAGGCTGTTCATGCCGATTCCGTAGTGTGGCAGTTGGGGCTCTTCACTCTGTGGCCTCTACATATCTCTTCATTTTCTCTCCATCTCTCCACATGAATCCTTTATGCTACAGTCCGAGAGAGAGAGAGAGAGAGAGAGAGAGAGAATGCACCATATGCAGTTTTCTGAGTGCTCCATGCTCCCTTTTACCTTTGTGACTTTATACACATATCTTAGATCAGGTTCCCTGGAATGAATTCTGAGGTGAAGAGTTGCGTCTTGGGAGATTCACTCATAGAGAAGTGAGGAAGGAAAGAGTAAGAAATTGAGGAAGGCAGGATTGGGCAGAGGGAGAAGGTGACATGCAGTGTGTGGTTGCAACTCAAGCCTCAGACAACCCTATAAGGGACATAACCTTGGGCAAGACAGTGCCTTGAGGCTGAGGGCCAGTGAAGAAAAGGTGGGCAGTTAGCATCTGATGTTACCAGCAGATGGGGGGGTGGGTGAGCCAGCCCTGATCAATACCAACGTTTCTACTACATATGTTTTCCTTCCACTTTAATATCTTTACTTAATTGCTCAAAACCGTGCCATATTTTAGTTTATTTCATATTCAAGTTTTTTTTTGTCTCATACAACTAATTTTTCTTGGAGTTCCTAATTGACATTCTTTTCCCTTCCCTGCCATGACAAAATAAACATATGTTTTAATCAAATTGCTGAGCTCAACTTGCTTCTTTATTTAAAAAAGAATGAAATGGAATCCACTCTTCAGACATGATTTTCTTAGATCCCCTGACTTCCCATTCCATTGTGGAACAACTGTTTCCTAGTTCTGTCCCACTGCTCCCCCCATCCCTCCTGCCCCGGGATATATTGTCATTGAGCTCCTGTTATAGAAATGGTATTTCTTAGATTCCGTGTCTTCTTTCTTGTGTTTCTTTTTACAGCCTCAAGTTACTTTTAACAAAGGATTAGTAGAGATAAACTTTTTGTCTAAAAATGCATTGTTTTGTGCTCTAGCCAGTGTGGCTCAGTTGGTTGGAGCATCATCCCATGCACTGAAGGGTGTGGGTTCGATTCCCAGTCAAGTCACATACCTAGGTTGTAGGTTTGATCCCTAGTTGCAGTGCCCAAAAGAAGCTGATCAATGTTTCTCTTTCTCCCTTCCTTCCTTCCTTCCATTCCCCTCTCTCTATTAATATGCATGCCCTTGGGCGAGGATTAAAAAGAAAAAACAAAACAGCATTGTTTTGCCATGAAATAGAATGCTAGGTTCAGCATAGTTTCTCCTCACAACTTTGGAGGATGACTCCATTGTCTTCCGGCAGCTAGGCTGCTGGCGAGAAGTCTGGTTCCTCTCTGCTTCTCCTTCCTTTGTAGGGAACCTGTCTTTTGCTGGTCATTTTTGGATCTTCACATTATCAGCAGTTATCTGAAATCTCCTTAAATTATCATCAGAGGATGAGTCTTCTTTAGGTTATCCAGTTTGACACTTTCTGGTTGCCCTTAATGTCATGGTTTCTGTCTTTTCTCAGGTCAGGAAATTATTTTTTCCAATTATTTTCTTCCCTTCATTTTCTTAGTTTCTTTTTGTATTGTGTTCATGAATCTCCTCTCCCAGTTGATTCCTTGTTTAGTTTCCATTTTTTGTTTGTTTTGGAAGACTTAACTCTTCTTTGTTTACCTTACCCTTTCTATCAAATTGGTTGTGACAAACATAGTTTTAATTGTCAAAACCTCTTATCTTTAACAATCAATGCTTGTTTACAAATGCGGCTTTTCAACCTCTGGAGGAAAGGGAATGTGGACAGAGCACTGAAGTCATATCTTACATAATTTTGACTGTGATGTGACATTCTTTTATCGAGTCCTATGAAAATGACTTAAAGGAGTTGTATCTCATTTTAATTTTGTTAAAATCCTACCAGGGAGTTTCTTGGGTTTCATCATGACTTCTCAGGCATTCTCAGGCATTCTCTGGGCATCCCTTACTGCCAAAATGGGATTAAACCAGACAGGGCAGCAGAAAAGGTCAAAGTCAATTGGATTTATTCAAGTGAGGAAATACGAAAAGCTGCCGGTACATATAGACACGGGAGTCTGACGGAGAGGAGGCAAGGCAGGGTACGAGGTGTGATTTTTAAGAGAAGTTCATAGAAGGTAGTCAGTTGTTAGAGGGTTTTTTTCTTGGCAAAGAATGATGAGAGGCTCCAATTTAATGTATTCTCCCTTATCCATGATCTTCATTGCTGAAGTGATTGCAAACAAGTAAGTATTTACAGTAGATAAAGGATAAGAGACTGAGAAATCATTTCCAATGCCATGAGATAACATTGCTGATGAATCACTTCCCTCCTAAGAACTTTAGATAGTTGAGATTTCAGAAGACTTCAGTTTCGTGTAAGATGTTACAGTTATTTTTACATTTTAAAGTCTGATATTTGTGAGTGTTGCCTAGGTTATAATAATTGAGGTTGAATTATTCCTGAAGGGTCTTTGGCATAATCTTTACTGTATTTTCTTTTTTAGGCATTGGAAAGGAGAAGCAGTAACTTCTAGCTCTGGCAAAACTTCCACATTTCTCCCTAACCTCTTTAATAAAAATATCTTTGTTTTGTTTTGGGGAGAAAGGGAGGAAGCACTAGACTGAGAATTTAATGCCCCATGGAAAAAAAATCTGCAAAAGGGCTTTCTACAGACAAATGGGCCAGTCTTTGCCTCTGAGGGTTACAAAATATTATCATTAATGTTATGTGATGGCATTGCTCAGAGCTATACCGTTCACCTGTCAAATAACTTGTTTGCTTTTTATTAATGTGACTCAATTAATGGATGCATTCATATTGGGGTCCTAATTCCAATCAAGCCCCTTATCGGGAAGCCCTGCCTTTTACTCTCTGGTGTCTTGCCAGATGAAGTAGGGCAAGGGTTCGGTGCACAGTTGGGACGGGTACAGTGAAGGCTATTGGTCCATTCACTTCCTCTGAGACTTTGCTGCAAACCTTTGGAAATACCCAATATTAGCAATAGACTTTAGAGTTGAGTGAGAAATATGCTCTAAGAGAATATTCAACTTTGACATTTTGAGAAGGGGAGGTAACAGCATATAGGCACAGAGATGAAAACATTTATTAAATTTAAACATGTGCATTATTCTTTAGTCTGGTAAACTGTAAAGTAAAATAAATCAAGTTCAGTAGCTTTAAGTTGTTACAAATGACAAGGTTTCTCTTGTAGGACTTATCACATTAATATACATACAGAAATAAAACCAAGATTATCATAATGCATTTTTTTCTATTTCACCACTTTTTTTATCATTAGCCCTTCTCTTAGATTTTGAACTATAGAGGCATTGATAACAAATTTCAAATAATAAGAAAACCCACACACAACAGCAGGTCTGAAAACATTTTCTGTGGTTAAAAAACCCTTGATACTTACCACTCAACAATTTCTTGGGCACCTTTAGAAGGCGTTCAGGTCAACTATTGCAAACTCAGACATTCTAGTCTGGTCCCGCCTGTCTTCAGAATCCAGGAAACAGATCAGTATTTGAGCTACAGGCAGTCGAATCTATAACCAAACTTTTCCAAGGAGCTTAATATAAGCAAGTACAGTTTTCTAATTAATCACATAACATTTTAGCAACTTATTTTGTTCTAAGTTCCCATATAAATTTTTTTGGTCTTTGTTAATGGTCTGTGATAGGGTAAGTGTACAGATTTATGTCTTACCAAGAAAAGTCCAATTGAATATATTTTGTTTAAATTAATAAAGAGCTTTGGAGAGAACTGAGGGTTGAAGGGTTAGGTAATGAATAAGAGAAACAGATGCAGATGAAATATGACTTCCTTCATGTAGCA
Organism: Tonatia bakeri; assembly: GCA_004024845.1. Lineage (NCBI taxonomy): Eukaryota > Metazoa > Chordata > Mammalia > Chiroptera > Phyllostomidae > Tonatia > Tonatia bakeri. Next base: position 145,378 of record PVIA01001649.1, read on the forward strand.
TATTTCAGGGAATCTTTAATTTACCTGAATATGGCCATGAGTTATGCTTAGAGTATTGTATTAGAATTCCTAGTAGAAAGGGATTTAGATGAACATGTAATGTTAAATATGGTTAGACAGTAAAATATTGATTACTTACCACAAACAATGCAGCAGGGTATCTAACACTTGTTTTCCATGTGGAACATAATAAGGTAATTCATTTATCTCTAGCTGAGTCTTATTTGTGAAAAATTTGGGTTTTTGGTAGAACACATTTAAATGCATTCTGTGTGTCTCAAATAGCTCTCCATTTGTGCTGTGACAACTGCGTGCAGTGTGTGGCTGTGCTTTAGTAATCATCATCCTAGAGATGGGGACACTTTGTTCTTCTTTTAAATAGCAAAATACAAGGCTCAATAGTAAAACAGCACTCCGGATATAAAAGCTAATGACTAATAGGAGAATTCTGACCCTCTGAATTGCATTTACTGTTCACCAATGATTATGTCATTAGGAATGAATTAGGTAGTCAATGAGGTGAATCTTCAAATCAAAGCTGCTACTTTGAAATTTTCAATAATCTGTTCACTTGTAGGAATAGGGCAGTATCTCACGACCATTACTGCTCTATTGCTGGGGTTATGCGGCCATGAAAAACAGTTTCCTTATGGTATCATTGCTCTCTCCCTCTCTTTCTTGTAACTGTATTTTTTAAAGCTAGAGTTCTGTTTATTTACTCTTGATATGAACAGCAAACTAGAGCCCAAAGAATCTGTTTACTGTTGAGAAATCACAGGAGAACAGGGTGATGGGGCTGAGTGGAGTTAGAGGGCTGTCCTGAACAGTGGACATTCCAGGACTGTCGTTGGGAGATGATTCTTCTTCTGCCTCATCTTTTTTCTGCATATTATTTTGCCATCTAAATAATGTAAAGAAACATAATGACTATCATTTTGTTTTTGTCTACTGGGAGAATTTGTTTATGACTTTGTATATCTAGTTTTATATACTCTTTTTTTTACTGCAAAAACATTACTGTAGTTCTTTTGTGGATATTGAACTATTCGTATAAATTGGAATAATAGTTACAACAATAGCTGCTATTTATTGCATGTTTGCTGTGTCCTAGATGCCATAGTAGGGACATTATCTGCATTATCCCATGTAGTTTACTGCACATTAAGAAATTGTAGGGCGTGATAAAAAGGGAACTGGCAGATAGAAATATAAATTTTCATTGGCTGAAAACTTCCCTCCCCTACCGAGAATTAATGATTTAAAGGGCAAATATGCCATGTTCTCTAGGAACACAGAGGAAAAAGATTATGATGAAACTGACTAGAGGAAAAGGGCTTGAGGAAAGAAAGCAGGTGAAAAATAATTAAAGTCACAAGGAACAATGGAAGAAGAAAACTTGTATTAAAAACAAACAGAACAACTCCAAGACAGTGGATTGGAAGAGTTTGTCATGATTTAGGCATAATTATGAACTGGGAATTATGGAAATAGTGATTATTGACAAATGAGTCTGCTGAATTTTCTAAAGTTTCAGGATAGAGAAAAAATTTCCTTTGAGACCCCCTCTTTGACATAGGTATTATTTAGAAGTATGTTGCTTAAATTCTAGGTTTCTGAGACTTTCCTAATGCCTTTAACAAAAAGGTTCCCAGGAAAGTGGTCCACCTGCTACTGGGCACCATGTGACTGACTCAGAATTTCCTGAATGTGTTTGGTGGAATATATTAAAGTGGGCTTTCTAAATAGCGCCCATGAGGACAAAGTCAGATACGTTTGGGACGTACCAGGTTAAACAAAGTTAAACAGATTTATTTCTTGCAGATATTAGCTCCTTTAAACTAAGAGGAATTAAGAATTTCTGAGAGAGGAGTCAAGTATGCAATGTTTCCCACACATTTAGTCATGGAGCCCCCAGTTTCATTGTTTTCTTGATGAACCATTTGGGGTTTGACTCTGAAGAATAAATACTGGGAAATATCTTAAATTATGGTTGCTGGGGACATTTTAAAGGATGTTTTCCAGAAAGGTCATAGCCCCAAGATTCAGAGCAATGGGTTGTGGATGGTTTCTTTCTCTGAGCTGGAAGGAAATGCATACATACCAAGGAGAATTTAAGAACACCTCTCCCACTGCCTCATGGCTGGGGGAGCCTGCTGATTTTACCTGCTTAAGAAAACACAGAGTTACAAAGCACTTCAGAGAGAAAGGGAGAGAGGGAGGGAGAGAGGTAGAAAGGGAGACATAGGGAGCGAGAAAGAAAGGAGAAAGAAGGCAGAGAGAATGAGAATGCATGGAGGCTGGTATCTGGTGCATTGTATAGGTTACGTGCATATCCTGTGTTTTGTGACATAGGACATAGAAATCCAGACTGAACGGGTTCCTACAGTCTGATTATGAGTTAAGATTCTGGTGTTAAGTCCCCCAATGACCTGGTCATTTTAATGGAATTTTGGCTTAAACGTTTATTTCAGTTCAGTTGTGCTACCTGTTTTGAAAGGACTGTGGTACTCTACACATGTAGAAACTGAGGCCCATAGAGTTAGGGATTCACTAAAGGTTATACACACAGTGAATGATGGAGCTAGTACTTGAAATTTTCGTAATGCCCAGGCTTGTCCACCTTGGCCATATTCTCCAGAATAGGTTATAATTCTTTTTTAAAAATTATTTATTTATTTATTTTTATGGAGGGGAAGGGAGGGAGAAAGAGAGGGAGAGAAACATCAATGTGTAGTTGCTTCCTGTGTGCCCCCTACTGGGCACCTGGCCTGTAGCCTGGGCATGTGCCCTAGACTGGGAATTGAACCAGCGACTCTTTGGTTCGCAGGCTGGCACTCAGTCCACTGAGCCACACCAGCCAGGACAGAATATATTATCATTCTTGCACAAGACAGCCATGAAATAGTTCCCTCCAAACTCAGAGTGATGGGTTAGGAGGAATATGATGAGTATGATGTTACCATGTAGTAGCCATTTACAAAACAGAAAAATGATTTGTATGGAGACTTACTTCTATAAGTAAGCATACCATTCTCTGCCAAGATTGAAACTTTTATTCACTCTGTAATCTTTGTAAATGAAAAAATGAATTATTTTAACAGGATGTTTAAGATTGGTTCTATATTGTTTTCAAAGTATATGCTCAAATCACTTATTCCTGAATATGCCTTTTGAGAAAATGACCTGTCAAAACAAAAGTCAGATTTTTAGAATTATCTCCCTTTGAAACATAATTTTTTTTTACTACAATAAGCTACATCCAATTAATGTTCTTTAGAGCAAAAGACATTCAATTAAGTTCATATTTCAAAGTTAACCTCTCTGAAGCAGAGAGAGTTCACATCTGAAAAAATGTCCTTGATTCTGGTCTCCATACTTTATTCACAGCTAATCAAGCCCAATTTGGGCAGGGGAAAAATACCGGGTTAAAATGGAATTGTGTGAGAACCTGCTGAATTCAAATTTTACTTGGTTGACAAAGTTGATTCTATTTCTGTTGTTAAGTGGCATTCAAGGTTGAACCAAATAGACCCCAAATGAACAAAAACTATGTTATACATTTTTTTCTCTTAGAATTTATTGATTTTTGAAATCATCGGAACATTTGTTTGCTGTTTTTAGACATCTGCCATCGGACATATTCTTTGCTGGGTATTCAGAAATACGCTCACTTGCTCTTTGTTTTGTGTTAGGAGATCGTTTCTTTCCCCTTAGCCTTGTTTATCTGCATCTGCTGTAATTAGTTGGGTGGTGAATTAAATAAGTTACACCTGAGTTAGTTGAGAGCTTTAATCTGCCTGCATGAATAGGAAAATTCTAAGCTTCCACTGAACTGAAAACCCAACTCACTGGCAGGATAGAGGGTAACAATGGTCGCAGCTAATGAGGTTCTGTTGGAAGGGATTGAATAATCATTTAATAATCCATTCGTTGGCTGATCTGGCTGTCAAGACAGGGCATTGTCACACACGTGGCCTGGGTACCTGGGCCTGTGTACTCAGTGGCTAGTGTGTCCCTTTCAGGAGAGTCCCCTCCACAAAACATCAACAACCGCATTTTAACAATAGGGGCAGATGTATGATGGACTTGTGCTTTTTAATCAAATTGAAATTCTGCATTTGGCTAACAGTATCCTGTACTGAGGGGGAAAAATGGCTGTTTCATCTTCTGTTTGTTTCTGAGAGCCAGTAACAAGCTCTTGGAATCAATATGCACAATGGGTTTTCAAACACTCGGCAGAACATATCAATAACATCTGCTCACACCCCCTCACCCTACCCTACGTTCGTTTGCTGGGTGGGTAGATTTTGCACCTTTCTGTATTTAAACTCAGCACTGTGGGCCAACTCCAGCAGGGTTAGAAAGTTCCTCCAAAATGGTTGCATTTTGGCTTCAGCTGCACTGAAGAGGCCTGGGCTACTTGATCAGGTAGCAGAACCACAGACTGTGGACTCCTGTCCTGGCCTCTCTCTGATGTGCCGAAGGACCACAACAATACCCAGACAGAGTCAAAAGGCTGAGATTTAAACCATAATTCTGTGTTGGCTAGCTTTGACTTCTTGGCCAAGTTCTTTATTTTTATTTTCTTATTTAGAATTTATTTTTCAACTCCAGCTGACATACATTAGTTTCAGGTGGACAACATAGTCATCAGACATTTATATACCTTACGAACTTTTCCAGAAAGTTTTAAACTATGAATTCAATTTCTTTAATTATTTTAGGATTCTTCAGGTTATCTATTTTATTTTGGGTGAGTTTTGGCAGTTGGTGGTTTTCAAGGAATAGGCTCATTTCATCTAAGTTTTTGTGTTTATATGTGTAGTAGTTCCTTATGATGCTCTTAATATTTCGGAGGTCTGTAGTGAGGTCCTCCATTTTGTTTTTGATACTTATAATTTGTCTAACTTCTTTTCTTCCTTCTTCAGGATTGTTAGACATTTATTAATTTCATTAATCTTTCCAAAAACATCTCTTTGCTTCATCGATTTGCTCTATTGTTTTTCTGTTTTCAATTTTGTTGATTTCTTCTCTTTCTTATTTCCCTTTTCTGCTTAAATGGGACTTATTGTGCACTTCTCTTTCTAGTTGCTTTGAGGTGAAAACTTACAGAAATTAAAAAAATGTAAGCATTTAATGCTATCGATATCTCTCTAAGAAGTTTGTTTAGTTCAAAATATTTTCTAATTTTCCTTGGGAAATTTTTTTACTCATGGATTAGAAATGTGTTTAATTTCCAAGTATTTGGAAATTTTCCTGTTATTTTTCAGTTATTGATTTATAGTTTAATTCTGTTATAGTCAGAGAATATACTTTGTTTGATTTAAATTCTTTTACATGAAGGTTTGATCTGTGACCGAGGATATGGTCTCTAGCTGCAAAGGAAAGTTGGTCTTTAATAGCCACATACCCTGCCAGAGTCAAATCAGATGGTGGAGAGTGAGAGGCTGAGTCATGTGCAAAATGGTCCTTTTTTATGGATTTGGTATTTGTGTGGGATGTTTTGTTTCCAGCAATAAAGGAAAACCAGACCAAACTATTCTGATAAATGAGAGAGAAAATTTATATTAGCAACCTAAGAAATTTAATGGTTCTAGGAGTAGAGGTGTAAACTGTGAGGTAATTAAAATACACCTTTTAGTATATAAGATGCAGTTTGCTTGTAGAACTGACTGGGTGAGAACACCAGGAGAGGAGGACACTTGAACGAGGTTCCTGTGCTCTTCCATGTGGAAGGTGACGGTATACAGCTTTGTCATTGGTTGAGTTCTCTCCTTTGCAGACCCCAGGCTGGTTCTCACCGCTTCTTGTGGTCTGCTGAACAGCCACTTGGATGTGGTTAGCCAGCAACTGCCATATCTGCACGCCTGCATCTGTGGCTCATTGCAAATTAACCCCTGGCCACTGGATGCCACTCTTCTGTCAGAGTTTTGGTTTGTCTACTTCTCACTGTTAAGCTCCTACTATTGGGTGTTTATTTTTGGTTCTGCCCAAAAGGTACAATGTGACGTTTGATGAAATTGTTTAACTGATCATAACGTCCATTTCTCCAGCAAGCTGATGCCTGGGTTAGGCAAACCACAAAAGTTTCAGTTCCAGTTCACTGTGTCCTGGTTTAATCTCAGTCATTAAAAGTCTTTTCCACTCCCAGGTTTCCTTCCACAGTGATGATCTTGCTGAGGCCAGAGCTTGGCGTGTTCATGCCTGTCTCTCCGCTTGTCATCAGTCCAGACATTTGACCATAAATACATTCTTTTCAGCAGCCTCATTTCTTGTTGCACTTCTTCCCTGAATCTTGAGCTGTGAGGTGCCCCTGCCACCATATTTTCCCAGAATCTTAGACATATTTCTATTGAACCTTTACAAGCATGACATTTATTTGTTTATCTTGGGAGGCCAGTGGGATGGAGGAAAATGTGCAGGCTTTCAAGTCAGACTCAATTCTTCACCCCTTTGCTATATGACTTGGACGCTCCTCTCACTAAAAGGCAGAGTATACTCTATTCCCCTGCCCTTGCCCGAGTTTGTCCATGTAGCCTTCTTTAGCATAGGTGATGTAACAGGGTTTGCAGTGTGCTTGCCATGGTCATGAGAACAGCATGCTGGAGACAGCCTGATGCTCTCAGAAAGACAAGAGGCATTTGAAGCAGAGTCACCCTGAATCAAACCCAGCTTGGATCAAATGGCCCTCAGCTGACCTGCAGATGGCTGAGAATAAATGAAGATAGTTGTAATTTACTGACATTTGGGGTGTTTTTTTTTGGGGGGGGTATCATTTTTGTGGCAATACATAGACTAGGGTTCAAATCTGATCTCTAAAGCCCACCAACTATGGGATCAGTAGTAGCTAGTCTTCAGGGTCATTGTCAGGACAAGAAGTTATATATGTTGAGCATGGGGCCTTAAAGCCACTTCCACAGCTACTGACTCTTAGCAGGTACCTGGTAAATGTGTGTTGAGTGCATGATTGAAACTTTAAAGATGGTGGTGAGAAATGTCACATCTGGGATTCAAGGGCTTGTTTATAATATTGTAACTGTGGAATGGGTCTCCAGTTTCCTAGGGGCATTCATCTCTCTACATTTCAGGGGAACTAGAATATCCCACTATCCCTGGAGTGTAGCTTGAGGAAGCAGTTCCACATTGTCTCTGGGGCTGCTTTTACCCCTGTGATTATTGTTTTCTGATCATCCTTTTCTTCCCTCGTGCCCAGGGTGTGCCATCCATGGCATGACCCCTCCTCTGTCACAAAGCCTGTGGTTACTGAGTACATATTATGTGTCTGTCACACACTCTGTAACATGGTATTGTTATTCTTTCATTCAATCCTCACAACCCCACCCAAAGACTTGCTGTATTACAGAAGAGGAAATTGAGGTTTGGAGAGCCAAAATAGTCCACAAAGCCAGTAAATAGTAGAGGTGATATTCTACACAACATCTAACTCCTTGCTTTTACTTCTACTTCATACTATACTATAGATGAGTAGTTCATTTATCAATGTTTACCAGGAACTCCAGAGTTACCCTATCCGAATTATCAAGGCAGCCTGTACAAGTACCTGTCTGCAGAGGAGAGGGGATGCAACATCACCAGAAAGCCCTATGAGTATGTCGGTGATCCTGTTTGCAACTCAGGTGCATGTGACTTTCTTCTTATGTCTGAAAGTGGTTTGTGAGTCACCCACCAGTTGTTGGGTCAGTGTCATTTGTCACTGAGTCCCAGGAAAGGTGCTAAGTGGCCTGCCTGTTTGTCCTCTGAGGTAATTGTGATGGACAGATGTGATTCCAACTCTGCAGTCCTCTCAGGAGGGCCCTGGGTCTTTCCCAGTTAAGGTTTATAGCTCACCCTGGTGCCCTGAGATGGACACAGAGGGAGAGATGTGCCCAATGATTGCACCTTGGTTTTCATGCCACTGGTTGATAACTGACTCTCAGGATAACCTAAACTCTCTCCTTGGGTTTAGGGTCTGGCTGGCCTGAATGTGTGGGCAGGTTAACTTGGGAACTGCATGCTTGGGATGCAGCTGCAGGTTTGATAACATCTTCACCGTTGGCACAGTTGGGGCCTGCCTGGGATTTGGTCCTGCTCTCTTTCTCTCAGCATGAAGGGATCCCGATGCAAAGTTTGACTGTCTTCTTCCTACCCAGTGTTCATTGCTTTGTCGAACAGATCAACAAGGCTGTTAATGAACCTGATGTCACCCAGTGCCTGCTGCTGAGATGGTGGGACTTTTTCTGAGCAAGTCAAGCAGAGAGGAGACAAGACTATTGGTTACCTGCCTTATATAGGTTCCTTCACCACTTTGCTGACAGAACTCCAGTTTCTTTCATCTAATTTTCCTTCAGGTGACCCTATCCCCACCTGGAAGGTAAATCCAGGCTAGTCTAAGCCACATGTGGCCTTCTCATTGCCTGAGACAGTTAATGATGTGGGGTGGGCACGTGACCCAGTCCTGGCTTCTGGGACCTGAGAAGCTGGTGCAGAGACATTTGGGAAAATGTTTCCTCACTCTAAAAAAGAAGAGGTAAAGTGGAAATGACCCTTTCTCCTCTGGCTGGTTTTTGTCCCATCTACAGGTAAAGCCTAAATTGTGGCAACCTTCCTGTGATTGTGATGGAAGCTCATTAAGGATAAAGTAAACAAGCTAGAATAGAGCAGAAAAAAATTGAGCCTCGATGGTTTCACCGAGTGTTAGAATGAACCAGTCCTGGAACCAGGCTCCTTTGGAACTTGTGTTTTGTGCTGTAATGAAGTATCCTGCTTGCTTAAACCATTTAAAGTTGAGTTTTCTGTTACAGACAGCTACAAACACCATAATGATAAAAAAATATTTTTGGTAAGACCATGAAAATTCCATGCAGATTTTAGGGTTGCAGTGCTGCTTAGCTATTTTATAGCTCCTCTCTCCTTGTTCTCCTGCTCTTTGAGTCCGGGTCATTGAGAGGCCAAATCAGGTCTTGTCTGAAGGAGCTTTCCTTTTACTCCATTCAGCACTAGCAGACTACGCAGTGTAAACCCCTGAGTGTGGAGCTCACCCATGCGATGCAGAGGGGACATCCACGTGGAGGTGTCATGGACAACCTCTAAAGACCCTCTGCCCACTCCAAGTGTTTGAGTGGCAGGGCACAAAAAGGGATAATCCAGGGAAGCAAATTTGCTTGATTTCCACCCAGTCACTTACTAGAGATATGACCTTGGATTATATTATTTAAACTCTGAACTTTGGCTTTCTCGTCTATAAAACAGGTGAGAAAAACATTCACTATGTAAGATATTTGTAATGATTAGATCTAATAAATGCCTGGTCTTTGCCTGCCTCTCTAGTCTGTTTCTGTTCCACACATTCTTTCTATTCCAGCCATTCTAACTCTCTCCCAAGTCTCCCAAAGTGCTTTGCCTTCTCTCACCATAGGACCTTTGCACATCTATTCTCTCTGTGAGGGATGTTCTTTCCTTACCCTGTTACCCCGCCCACCACCACCATTTGGTGAACTCCTCACCCTTCAGGCTTGATGGCATCCCTTCCTTTCCTGAACCTCCTATATAGATAATTTTCTTTGTTGCTTTCATGGAACCACATTCCCTTCAGAGCATTTATCAACGGCCAAGTGTTTTCCTTATTACTGTGATTTGGGTTCATGTTGGTTTCCCCCAGGAGCCTGAAGTTCCAGGAAATCAGGGATCATGTCTCATGTTAATATCTGTTGTATCCCCAGGTGGCTAGATCAGTGCTTATCCTATAATAATATTCAATAAAATTTGTTGAATGAATGCATGAATATGCAATTTTCTGATATTTAGCAGGGGCTTAGTAAATTGTAATTGCCATTGTTATGGTGGCCTCTTATCAGACTTTCCAGCCATTTCATATTTCCTTATGTTCTCTTGAATGGAATCCAGAGTGTTTCATCACCGAGTTGCCCTTTGCATATGGTACAAAGGAGCAGATGGTAGAGCATCGTCAGAAATCCCAGAGGACTTTACCTCACTGAGCCTCAGTTTCTTCATTTATGCAGTTAGATACTTGCTGTTCCGGTGTTTATAACCCTCTCAGGTGCAGGCCAAGTCACAGGGGAACCATGGCACACCTTGCCTGTTCATTGACTTTACCTGACTATTTGGGGGAAAGGAAACCTATATAATGAATTAAACAAAAATGCTTTGTTAAATCAATTACAGGATAAAAGAATCTACTGCCAAGTTCTTTGGTGATGTACATTCATGTGTCAGAGTTAACCAAGACCCTGTCCCTGGGATTTGGTTTCAACTTGAGTGGAGCATCAATATCTGAGCATATTTAAAAGATCCCCCAGGACATTAATGTGCAGGCAGAGCAGAGACCACTGCTCCGGGTACTTCGAGGGAAGACTGCACTCAGTGCCCTGGGTGAATTCAAGGGCCCTTTCTCATCAGGACCTCTTTCCTCTTCAGCCCTTTTCAAATGATCTTGCGGTTCTAAAATTCTGCATCTGGGTCTTTCAAGAGCTGCTTTTGGCTCTTCCCCCGGGAGAATGTTCACTAGCAACCCAGGCGATTATCTTAGGAGAATGTTCAGGGGTACTTGGAAACCATCCCATGGCCCCTGTTGATAAGCATATCCCTGTGTTTTCAAAGAAGGAAAAGCGCGTGCATTTAAATTTCTTGACCTAAGGTCTGGCCAGCTTTGCTCAGATTTGGAGCCACGAATTCCAAGGCACCTCAGGCCTACAAATGCGAGAGCCTGCTGCAGCCTTCTGGCTCAGTTTCCTGACTGTCTCCCACATGGCCAGTGCCTGGATGTAATTGAGCAGGAGTCTGACTCTCCGCCTGGGCCTTTGTTACATGCAGGCTCCACAGCAAAGGATGTGAAAGCTTCTCTCAATAACGTGTCTCCACACACTGCCTTTTTGAGCAGGCACATCCAGGGATCTTAACGCTCAGCATATAGGATGCTATGAAAAACAAATGTGTTTTATTTATAAGTCCCTGTGCTCCCCCTCCCAACCTCCCAAAGAAAAAAAATTGCAAGCAGCAAATGCAAATAATTTTTCAAATCGATCTTTTTATGAAAATGTCTGTTTTTATTCTATCTTTTTTAAGGACTAGAGAATCACATAAATGACAATTCCAGAGACCATAGATTTATGACTTTTTTACTTTCCAAATATGTTGGCACAGAGTAAAAAAAAAATAAAATTTTGTAATTTCGGGAAGAGAATAATGTACTTTTTTATTAAAATGGAAATGACACACTGCTGCATCTCTAAGTTGATTTAGTGTTTTTATTAGTTATATAACTGTTTTAATACCTCACTAACTATTGCATTCTCCCTTAAGGTTTCCATTGTTCACATACCCTAGAAACAAATTGATAATTCTGAAAAAATAAAGTATTTCTTGGTTGTTTGCTAACAGCAGAATAGCAATCAGTCACCACAGGGTTACTACAATGGGCATCATTATATCTGGATCCTTATCAATTTCACTATATGGGTAAGTATTATTGCTGTGTACCGGAACTCCTTTGGTGTTATTGCTTAATTTTAATTGTGATTGTAAAATGTGAACAATGTGGATCTTTAAACCACAATTAAACACCTGCTATACTTGTTGTCTGTTGGCATTGGAAGATATATTGAGTATTTAAAAACTGCTGATTCAGATATTACATGGAGCATAAAAATAGATTTCACTTGAGAATAAATGTTTGCTCAAGGAGGAAGTTCCAGGAAAGTTTTCGGGAGTCAGGGAGGTGAGTCCAAATGGAAGTGTGTTAGGAAAACATAGACCCGATGGAAAGTGGGGCCACCGTGCAGGCTGCTCTCTGGCAGGCGCCTGCCAGGTCTCATGCCAACTTCCTTCAGTGGTGGAGAGCTGACTCTTTGTCCCACTGACAACTCGCTAATGAAGAACCTCCGTACAGGAAGCACCTGCCCGATGTTGATGAGATATTAATAGGAGAAATAACCGAGTTACAGAGGCGCAGGGGAGAGTAGTGAAGAAAAAGGGGAATGTCTGATTTCAGCCCCAAATCCCAGTCCAAATCAAATGTGAAAAATAGATGGTCCTGGACTTGGGGGCTGAAATCCTACATGTGGAGGAGGGTGATCTAAAGTTTCCTGAAATCCATCTGCAGAGTGAGTGTTGGTCCCTGAGCTGGGTCTGCAGATTGTAAACCAAAGGTTTCCTTTCTCTTCTTTTTTTTTTCTGATGGTCAGTGGGTGTCTCTATCATCTCCATCATCAAAATTAACCATTCACACAGTGCTCGCTAAACACTGTTCTCGGTTCTGAGTTTATAATATCATTTAAAACAACGTCATTTGCCTAAGCTCAGATATGCTTCAGTTTCTTTGGAAATAGCATTTCTTGTTTTAATTTCCCAGCAGTGTTTTTATAAACAGCGAAGAAGGGAGTAGTACGGGTGGGACAATGGGACAATAAAAGAATCTTTCCTTGGAGAAATGGGACCACAGGTTGGATGTGAGGAGCAGGAAAGAATAAAATATTCTGGGTTATATTCATCTAAGCTTAATTTTTTTTACTCACAAAAAAATCAAATCAAAATAGATTTGCAAATCCCAACTCTCCATTTCAAGTAAACAAATCTGATGGTGCGTGAGGGAGCTGCTGAGCCGTGTAAGAAGGTTCATGAGAAATGGTTAAACTTTCTGGAAAGACTGTGAAACAGCTAGCGAAGAGGCAAATGTATGATGAGCGTGACAGAGCTGGAAGTGCCTGTTTGGGAGGTGGATGTGCAGTATGGTGCACAGGTACATTCTGTGTAATTGTAGAGACTGGACTGTCGTATTCACGCATGTTATAGAACTCGGGGCCCTTGGCTCGTCCCCTAAGCTCTGTCTCAGTGCTGTGACGTACTAATGAGAAACAAACCAGACTTTAAAGGCCTTAACAAGTAATCCTGGTATTTAAAGAGAGTCGCTTGAGAACCCAGAAGAGGGAATCACACGCAAAAAAAATAAAAAATAAAAAATAAAAAGAATCTAACACTCTCATCTTACAGGGGCAAACTTTTCTCCCTCCTGTGTTTCTGTTGTCACTGGCAAGAGTGGTCTTCTCCCTGTGAAATTACGGATCTGAATTGATGGTGAGCAGGAAACCTCCTAGAGAACTTTTAATTTTCTTTCTTCAAAGTCATATAGCTTGAAGCTCTGTCTCTGCATTACACACAGGAGTGCAGGGGTGGTGGTGGGTGGGGTAGAGAGGAGGGAAGGGGTGGGCAGTAGGGACACTGCAGGTGCATTCTGCTGTGTAATTATAGCTCTAAACTAGTCATTTTAGGACCATATATGAAGTGAGAATTGTTCCTCCTGGGTTTCATTTAAAGGGACCCTTAGAATATGGTACTTGTACCCAGTGAAGATACATAATAGGTGCTCAGTTAGTAATATTGAATCAGTGGATAGACAGAAAGCCCATGAATGGATTGTGACAAGAGTTGATGTATAAAGAAGTTCTAATTTACCAGCCAACCTAGCACAATGAGAAGGAAAATAATTAATATCTATGATTATGAAGGCATATTAGTTAAGGAAACATCAGCTGCTGTAATAAACCCCCAAATTCCAATGCCAGTGGTCCACATCCAAGTTGCACTGTCACTTAATGTCTAGAATGCATGTTCCTGATTGGGAGGAGGCTCCTCCAAGCTCTGATTCAGGACTCCCGCTACCAAAATCTGTGGCTCTTTCACCTTCAGCATGTGGCTGCCAAGGTTGCCGGAGGAGGGGAAAGAGCATGAAGGTGCAGGCATGGGAGCTCTTTATGGGGCAGGCCAGGAGGTGAAACACATCTCTTCGCTCCATGTTCCATTGTCCAGAATGCAGTGTTGTGGCCATGCATAATTTCAGGGAGGAGTGTAAACTAGTCTAAGAAGAAGAGGAAACAGTTTGGTGAACAGAGGAGAACTATTCAAAAGTATGTTAGAAGAAGTCAGTGGGTTGGAGTGCATGTCCCGGCTCTTCTACCCGCTGAAGAAAAATAAAATATGCTGAACAGTTTGAATGATCTTTAGCATGGATGGGGGCATAAAATCTTTCCTGCTCATGGTATGACCCTTGAAATGGCCAGTGTTTCAGACTCGAAGCAGGAGGAGGAACTGGGGGATGAGAGTCCCGTATGGAATGCATGGATGCTTTTGTTTTGGAAACTGCCTTGGACTTAAGCATGTGCCATGTTAAATAAGTTCACACTCTCTATGATGACTATTATGGCAATCTGAATTAACTGTTAATACATCCCTAGGGACCAAATCACTATATCCCAAGGACTGACTTTTCCTTGATAATATAGTGATAGATACAGGTCAGTGAAACTCATACGATGTACAAACTGGATTCATGTCATAAAACCTATGTGATCCACTGATATATTCTTATCCCCTCCAACAAAATAAATTATTAGGGACTTTTGGGTTTTGGTTTTTGAAGTATGATGTTTCCTTAAGCCAAGTGCCCAGAAAGAAAGGCAAAGGGAGTGTTTCCGGTGCCCTGAGGGGCTTTTCCAGTGCAGTGCTGTTCAGCATTGTTCCCTGACCAGTGCCAGTCCTGAGCGTCACTGGTACATGGTAAGTCCAGATTTTGGCAATAAATATTCAGAAACTTTTAAAGCATTTTGAACACATGTTTTATGTCTGTTGAATGTAATAAAAATGTGGGCTTATATTTTGTACATTTTTATTACAAAAATGAAGAAACAATTCATTACTTTGCAGAAGTGTTGGTCTGCAATGGATTAGAAACAGAAAAATCAAGTGGCTCATCACTAGGGATAGTGTGAGAAGCACTGCTTTAGATTATTCTCTTAGGATCCATGAGGTGGGTTGCTGTGAGAATTAGGAAGAGATGATATGAGAAACTGTAAATTGTTCTGCAAATGGCTAACATTTTTGTCATTGGTGTACTCATCAAGCTGATACACTCCTAGAAGAGACCTTGCTTTTACTGCCCCTCTGGAGTCTTTGAGGCATGCGATGGGGCAGGAGGATACATACTGGAGCATGTTCTTTAAAACCTTTGTTTCCGGTCCCAAAGGAACTGTGTTCCGATCTGTGGTTCAGAGGCTTATTGGGGGTTTCATCTGGGCATGGGCATAACAGTGGGGTGGTCCCTGAGAGATGTCCTCTTTGCCTTCTAGGTCGCAACTCTCTTACTTGTTTATTCTCCCTCAACATGGAATGTTTTGAGCACAGAGACGACATGATTTACGTGGTATTTTTATGAAATCATCTTGTGTGAATGTACAGGTTGGATTGGACTAGGGAAAGTACAGGAGGTGCCTGGGACAGTAGTTTTGATAGTCTGGCAGACCATGTATGAAATAGATTGTTGGAATCACCTCACTCTTGGTGTTATCGTGGTTGTCTGCACAAACACCCCAAAACTTAAGTCCTTTTACACATACCACTGATTAGGGTGCCAGAGTACTGGGGGAGCATCCTTTGCACCCCCATGCACACTTAAAGAAAACAGTAAAGGATTTGTTGACAAGAACTAAACCCTGCTAAGGAATAAGGTATATACAAGTTTTGGGCAGTTTAACTTACATATGTTACTAAAAGTCTGGATAAGGGTATTGTAGCATAACTGTTGTAAGTCTGGAACCAGGAGAGATACATTAGATACATAAACACAAGCAGAGAAGGGACAACTGTCCCACCCAGATCCAAATACAATACCTTTTCTTCAAGGCAATATTTGCCTACTGGTTACCCTCTGGATGCTTTTCATTACAGAGCATTTTTCAACACTCACTAGTGCTGTTTGTCAATTATTTATTGAATACATATTATGAGCTAGGCACCATGCTGGGCATGGGGAATACAAGGATTAATTATATATATCTCTGCTCTTTTAACATTTATATTTCAGTCTTGTTGAATTAGGCAACTATATAGTTTGGTCAAAGTGTAAATCAAATAATTGATATGTGAAGTGGTTAAAACAAAAGATTTTCTAACTTAATTTCTGCAGATTCTTAACCTCTGCATCTGGTTAGAACAACCCAATACTACATATCAGGATACACTGCCTATATATTATATAATAATGTGGACTCATTTTTTAGTAAGCAGTAATATTAGAAACATAGAAATATAAAGAACACAGGAACTTCCAGTCAAGATGGAGGTGTAGGTAGATATATATACTTTGCTTCCTCGCACAACCAAAAGGACAACGACAAATTTAAAAACAAAACAACTGCCAGAAAACTGAATGATATGGAAGTCCAACAACCAAGGAGTTAAAGAAGAAACATTCATCCAGACTGATGGGAGGGGTAGAGACAGGCAGCTGAGGTGGAGAGGACGCATGGCATGGCGAGGAGGCAGCTGGTGGGCTGGGTGGTTCCACATTCCTGTGTGGATAAGCTGGGAGGAACAACTGGGGAATGAGATGGACAGTAAAACCCAGGGTTCCAAGGTGGGAAACTAAAACCTCAAACCACTGGCAGTAAAAGCCTGTGGGGGTTGCAGTGGCAGGAGAAAGTCCAAGCCTCACAGGAGAGTTTATTGGAGAGATCCATGGGGTCCTAGAATGTACACAAACCACCCACCCAGGAATCAGCATCAGAAGGGCTCAATTCACTGCAGGTAGTGGGGAAAGTGACTGAAAGCCAGCCGAGAGTGTGCAAGTGGCATTGTTCCCTCTCTGACCCCTCCCCCACATATAGAGCCACAATACAGCTATGTGGGTTGCCCCGCCCTGGCGAATATCTAAGGCTCTGCCTCTTACAACATAACAGGTGCACCAAGACAAAGAAATATGGCCCAAATGAAAGAAAAGATCTAAATTCCAGAAAAAGAACTAAATGACAAGGAGATAGCCAATCTATCAGATGCAGAGTTCAAAACACTAGTAGTCAGGGTGTTCACAGAAATGGTTGAATATGGTCGCAACATAGAGGAAGAAATGAAGGCTATGCAAAGTGAAACGAAGCAAAATATATAGGGAACCAACAGTGAAGGAAAGCAAACCAGAATTCAAATCAACTTTTTGGAATAGAAGGAAAAAATAAACATTCAATCAGAACAGAGTGAAGAAACAAGAATTCAAAAAACTGAGGAGAGACTTAGGAACCTCCAGTACAACCTTAAACATTCCAACATCCGAATCATAGGGGTGCCAGAAGGAGAAGAGGAAGAGGAACAAATGGAAAACTTCTTTGAAAAAATAATGAAGGAAATCTCCAATCTGGCAAAGGAAATAGACTTCTAGGAAGTCCAGGAAGCTCAGAGAGTCCCAAAGATGTTGGACCCAAGGAACCACACACAAGACACATCATAATTAAGTTACTCAAGATTAAAAGTAAGGAGAGAACCTTAAAAGCAGCAAAAGGAGAGTTACCTACAAAGGAGTTCCCATAAGGCTATAAGCTGATTTTTCAAAAGAAACTTTGCAGGCAAGAAGGGGCTGGAAAGAAGTATTCAAAGTCATGAAAGTCAAGGACCTACATCCAAGATTACTCTATCCAGCAAAGTTATCAGTTAGAATGGAAGGGCAGATAAAGTGCTTCCCAGATAAGGTCAAGTTAAAGGACTTCATCATCACCAAGCCCTTATTATATGAAATGTTAATGGGACTTATCTAAGAAAAAGAAGGTCAAACACTATGAACAGTAAAATGACAACAAACTCACAGCTATTAACAACTGAACCTAAAAATAAAAACAAAAACTAAGCAAACAACTAGAACAGGAACAGAATCACAAAAATGGAGATCACATGAAGGGTTATCAGTAGGGAGTAGGAGGGGGGGTATGGGGGATAAGGTACAGGAAATAAGAAGCATAAATGGTAGATAAAAAACAGATGGAGGGAGGTTAAGAATAGTGTAGGAAATGGAGAAGCCAAAGAACTTATATGTATGACCCATGGACATGAACTAAGGGGAGGAATGCTGGTGGGAGGAAGGGAGGGTACAGGGTGGAGGGGAATAAAGGGAAGAAAAAAATGAGACAACCGTAATAACATAATCAATAAAATATGCTTAAAAAGATAGAAAAATGATTCAAAAAGCAAAAAAAAGTAAAGAACATAAATTCGACTTTTATAAAACTTGTGTTGAAGACTTTGACCATAATATCTAGTGCCTCTATACAAGGGTTTATAAAGTAACTTATTTTCATAATTTGGTGCAAGTGAAAAATTTTTCTCTTCTGGTATTTTTCCTTACTATAAAATAAGATTTGTGCAAGCTGTAAAAGATTTTTCTTGCTTTGGTTACCAGGATGCTCAGGGCTAGGTATCTGGTACTGGCATGTATCTTCCTTACTTTATGACACATTTTTCATGAAAAAAATATCTTTTTTTTTTTTAGTATCTTCTTTTAAGCCACTTCAAATTTTTAAATAACACCAAGGAAGAATATAACATACAAACACATAGATTCTGTTATAGTTTCTCTTCTTTATAGATATTGTACAAATTCTTTCATAGCAAGAAAAAAAAGAACCCAGAAACCGGGTGGATCAGTTTTCCAATGCAGCTCCCTTTGAAGAAGACCCACTCCCATGTGTGACGGCTGGGCTTTTACAGACCTCCGTTGTTTTAGATGGAAGAAAAGAGTGTCTTCTGGGCTAAATGCTGATTGGAGCAATTTTTGCCTTACCCTAAAGTCTTTTTCTTGTAAGCTGCATCCTGCTCGTCCTGGAAGAACAGGTGTTGTGCCGCTCTGAGGCACAGCCAGCTGAACTGTGCTTTGTTGTATAAAACTGTGTCACGGCCCGGGCCTGTGTGTCAAACTGTTACATAACTTCATGACTTTTTCCTGATTAAGGATAACGATTATTTCACTCTAATTGCATTCATTCATTTTTCTAGGCATCATTATTGAGCGTGTTCCCAGAATGTACTAGGCATCGCTAGACAGCAGAAATGTGCAGCTGAGGTAAATGCTAAAGGTTCCAAACAGATCGGGTCTTAGCCTTGAGGGGTTTGCATTCTGTAGGAGACAAACACAAAGTATTACATGTTTTTCAATCATGAGCTTGGTGTTCCCCCGATCCCCTAAAAATGAATGAAAAAACTTCTTATGTGACCTTATATGAAATGTAGAGTTAGGGATCTGGATAGAATCTAGGAAGGCTATGGATATTTATGAATCTTTGGAAATTAAACTCATTAAATTGAAAAGATAACAAAAGAGAATATTGTTATAAAAATTCTCCAAAGCTTGGAAATAAGGCATGTCTTTTCAGTAATGCATAGGAACATTATCTAACAAGGCCACCTAAGGGTAATTAATTATCCTTTGCTCTACTTTGCTATTTATTATTACTGAAGGGCTCAGCCTCTATGAAGTTACGTGTTAACTTGTAGATCTGGTACGGCAGAGATGCAAATAACTTCTGTCTGGTAGCAAAGATAACCCCAAAGGTTATGGTTTTTATTGTCCCATGGAACATTAATCTGTTTTGTATCTAACCTAGCAATCTAATTCTAACATTTCTTATTAAATACCTATAAATACTTTGTTCCTCAAAACACTCTGTGAACTAGATTTACCTTTTTGCTGCCTCTTTCATTAATGAGTTAATAAATCTTTGGCAGGTGTTCACTTTGTATTTGTATGAGAGTCTTGTTTTCAACTGTAAAAAATTACACTTTGATATTATGTATAGTATTTCCACATCTTACATTATTAGCGCAAAATCAATTTCCATTCACCATCCTCACTTAATAGAAAATTTTCAGAATCTTTACTTCCCTGCAGTTTCAATGAGATATATAGAAAGTTGTTTGCTTTGCTGAGGATGCATTGAAGGGCCCAGTCACCCCATGTCTGGTCTTCCATTTGAGAGTTCAACAATATGCCTTTTTATGTTTTTAACTTTTTATTCCACTGTGAGGTCCCACCATGGCACGAGGCACAAGGATGGTTGGTGTGGAAGCAGTTTTCGGAGTCTCCATTTAGTCCACTGAGTTCACAATGACAGAGAAGGTTGTTCTGGCACTCTTCCCAGTGTCCCCTCCCACAGTAACTCCATGTGAGAACCCAAAAGGAAGGCCAGGACACTGTCACTGAAGTCTTCTGTCTCTCATGGTTGATTTAGTTCTGTCTTCGGTCTTTCCAATCATAATAATTAACTAATTTAATGAACAGCTATTGTGCACCTGACAGGAACTTTCCACAATTATAAAACAAAAGCAATAAACATTTGCTGAATGCCTACTATGTGCCAGGCACAGTTCTAAGCCTATTCTTTTATTAACTCAGATAGATAAGATCCCTATAAATGAAACCATATACAGCTATATAGCTTAATAGGATTAAGAACTAAAACTGCATTAAGAAGATTTTACTATTCTAGAACATTTTTTTTGTTCAGAAAGATGAATTTGTGAATACATTTATTGTTTCAAGAATTTGTGAAAATTCATTTTTTTCCCATAATAATAGACTGGTAAACTAGGTCTCATCAGGTTGTAATAATAGCCCTTCTTCAAAATAATTCTTGACTATGTTATTTAATTATTTTAAAGATTTTATTTATTTATTTTTAGTGAGAGGGGAAGGGAGGGAGAAAAAAAGGTAGAGAAACATCAATGGGTGGTTGACTTTCATGTGGTCCCCACTGGGGACCTGGCCCACAACCCAGGCATATGCCCTGACTAGGAATTGAACTGGCAACCCTTCGGTTCGCAGCCCATGCTCAGTCCACTGAGCTACACCAGCCAGGAATTGACCATATTATCAAATAACTATTTACTGTTAAAGGTTCTCTTCAAAACTCTTACCCTCTGAGTCTATCAATCCTAAACTCTTCTATCACAAACTTTACTCATTTCCAGTATCCCTGGTGAAATACTTGTCTTAAACAGAACCCCCAGACCTTAAAATATCCTGCTCTTCACCTCAGGAGGGCCTGAGATGCTGCTAAGACTTTGTCAAGGCATTGGATTCCTTTGCTGCAGTAAGCATTGAGCTTGGCTTTGTTTCATTAACAGCTCATTTTGATGGTCTTTTGGGAGCCAGCAGTTAACACCTGCCTTCATGGACGTTACATTTTAGTAAGGGAGAAAGATGTTTAACACATACACAATGTAAGTTAAGGTAGTGATAATTGCAATGAAGGGAAATAAAACAATAGAGAGGACAGAGAATATTAGGTGGCAGGGGCTACTTCAGATAAGGTGCTCAGGAGATTTCTTTGGGGACATAAAATCTGAGCAGAGACGTAAGGTAAGTGAGAAGATCTGGGGAAAGGAATTTAGCTGAAGTGAACATGAAGTATAAAATCCCTGCAGTAGGAGTGACTCTGGTGTGTTCAAGGAACAGAAAGATGGTCAGAACATGAGGTGAAGAACTGAGGAAGATGAGTTTTGAGATACAAGAGCGAGCCACGGGAAGGTGGTTGGTTTTGTTCTAAATGTGAAGGGGAAGACTGTGGAGGAATTTAAGGGGGGAGCGACATGCTCTGATTCAGATTTTTGAAAGATGAGTCTGGCTGCTCTGTGGAAACTGGATTGTGGGGGAACTAGTGAATCTGGGGTGAGTATGGAGAGGCTACTGCAGAAGTCCGAGCACAAGGCAGTGGTGGTCCAACTTGAGCACCCTCAGTGGGAGTGCTGGTTGGCTTTGGGGTATGTTCTGAAGTCAAAGCTTGGTTTGGATAGAGCAGCCTTTTGGCTTGAATATTCTGGTCACAGGTGGTGCCATAGTGAGGCCACAGACTAAAGGAGAAAGGAACTAAGAATCTGATTTGGAGAAAATGGACTTGCAATGAGATGGGTAGACACAGGAGGTGACTTAAGGCCAGGTTGGCATTATATAAACTCACTCCGTTTATCTCTCTGGTGGCTTGACGGCACAATCCTGCTCTTAGTTTCTTCCCATCCCCCCAATACTCTCTTTTTCTAATCATTTTAGTAGGAATGACTTGGAATGTACATACACTCAAACCAAAATGAATGCACAGTAAATCTACATATTCTAGAGTTTCATCGAAGGGAAATTTATAATGGGGAGAAGGATTATTTAATTAGCAATATATTGTGACAAGGGTGTAGTATAATTTTTTAAAAACAGTAACACTTTTGAACCCACTAGTGTGTTGTGAAATCAGCTTAGTGGGAAGTGAAATCAATTTAGTGGGTCACAAACAGCATTTGAAATAACAAAATAGAGTAGAGAATAAAAGAGTGCATCACACTTAATGAGCATAAATAATATGTGAAATATTTGTTTCATACACACATGTATGTATATACTGGGCCACAATCTAGAGTGTTTTTTTTTTTTATAGTAAGTTGTAAAAGACTGAAAGTCCCTGCTATAGGGGAGGTGTGCTGCAAATATTAGTTTTCAGATGGATAGTAGCAATTTTAAAGTCTAGTGTTATGGTTATAGTTTGGGCCAAGCCACAAAACCTGTGGTGCTTTAATTTTTCTTATTTATAAACTAGGATAATATTTTCTCCCTGTATGTAACTCTAGATTCTTCTGGTGGTTAAGTGAGAGAAACTCAGCTCAAAGTAGCTTTGGTTAAAAGAAAAAAAGCTTTCACCCTGGCTGGGTGGCTCAGTTGGTTAGAGTGTCATCCCATACACCAAAAAGTCGTGGGTTCCATCCCTGGTTGGGGTGTGTACAGCAGGCAACCTGCCAATGTTTCTCTCTCACATTGGTATTTCACTCTCTCTGGCCCTCCTTCCCCCTCTAAAAAAAAAATCAGTGAACATATCCTCAGGTCAGAATCAAAAAAAAAAAGAAAGAAAGAAAAAAGAAAAAAAGGCTTTTTTGGAAGGATTCTGGGTCAGCTCATAGAGTATGCAGCAAATGCTTGAGGAAGAAATGGGCAACTTTAAAATCTGGGACTAGACCAGGGGACTCAGTACTGCTAGGACTCAATCTCTGTCTTTCTGTCTCTTTGCTCAACTTGCCTTTGCTCTGTTTCTTTCTTTGCTCTGGCAGACAGCTGTCTTCACAGGACAAGAAATTATGATTACCATTAACCTTGGATTTTTATTCTGTAGCTCTGACACCTAAGAGGCAAGAGGTCTCAGTTACCAGAATCAGTTGGATAATCTCAAGGAAAGGCTCTGATTGGTTCATCTCTGGTCACATGCCCATCCCCGAACAATCTCCAAGGTAGGGGGTGGGATGAGGGCTTAGACTGGCCAAGCTAGGCATTGTGTACAACTGTGTGTGTGTGTGTGTGTGTGCAAGCACGCACGTGTTTTTAGAAAACGTTGGGGAAAGGTATGCTAGGGAGACAGTGAAAACTACTACATCTTTTATATGCCACAGGAATATTCTGAGTTTTAATAAAATATAGTTCATGAGCAGTACTGAACTTGTAATTTACCTTGAGGAATAACTTAAATGTCTCCACAGTAAAGCAGCATCTGTGGAACAAATTTTTGGGCTCATAAAAAGAGCAAGATGTGATTAATACTATAGGAGGTGCCTTACGGGCCACCCCAGCCCCTGCCTGATGTGCAGAATGCCTTCCCAAGGTCCTCCGTTCATGAGGCCTAACTCAGCTGGGGCTGAGCAGAGTTTTGTGATTTATTAAGCACACTGGGTAGAGCAACTCCACACAAGAAAGACCCAGAAACACTCTGGGACCCCACAGTTCCTCAAAAGATCATGAGATCTAAACTTTGCTTTTGCTAACATTATAAACCCTGCTTCAGGTTTATAATAAGCTTCCTACTTAGGAAATGATGATATCTGGTAATGGTGAGGAAAAATATTTGCTAATGAAAATCTAAATGAGGGATGATGAAGCTAAACATCATTAGATTTGGTTAGTTTCCCTACATGATTGGTTGAGGGATATCTTATCCACAGAAAAAGTTTCTTTATCCCAGCCATTTTTTTTCCTTGGAGTTACCACCTCACTCTCAATAAATCATTTAAATACCTTATGCTGCTGCAGAGAATGTCCTGGCCACCCAGATATTTTCTTGTCAATCTTCTGTAATATGTTCTGTCACACTGACCCCTCCTGGGAATGAAACAGGTTTACTTTAAAATTTTATGAGATCAACTCCTCTATATCCAATGGCCGGTCATAGGATGGGATTATTAATACAGAATAAGTAACAGGCAACTGAATTAGAGGACTGTAATTCCATTGAGAGGCTCTAGATTTTTAAATTAATTTAATGCTTATGAAAGCTATACGACTGACAGTGCAGGAGAATGAAGTGGGCTTCTTTTCCCTCTGATGAGTAAGTACAGCCGTATCAGAGACTGTGACTGAAACTTTCGGCAAGGCTTGTCAAGGTGCACTAGTTTCTTCACCTGTGGTCCCTGTGAGCTAGATCGGCCTGTCTGGTTCTGACCTCTTCCCCCACCCACCCCTGTTCCCCAGAATTAGAGAGGGTGGCAGAGCTTCGGGGTCAAGGAAACTTGAGTTAGATTACCAGCTCTGCGTCTTACTTATAATGTGATTTGAGGAGGGCTGCCAGCTCTGGCCAGTGGCTCAGTTGTTTGGAGTGTCATCCTGTGCAACAAAAGGTTGTAGGTTCGATCCCTTGTCTAGGTGCTTATGAGAGGCAACCAACTGATGTTTGTCTCGCACATTGATGTTTTTCTCTCTTTCTCCCTTCCTCTCTCTCTTAAATCAATAAACATATCCTCGGGTGAGGATTAAAAAAGAACAAAAATGAAGTGCTACCAGATAAAATACTGGGTGCCCAGTTAAGTTTGAATTTCAGATATGATTTTAGATTTTTTAGTAAATTATGTCCCTGAAATTATACAGGACACACTTATAAAGTTTTATGTTTTGTTTATCTGATATTCACATTTAAGTGGATATCCTTTATTTTGATTTGCTAAATCTGACAACTCTAGATCTAGGGAATATCATTTAAACTCTCTTTGTCTTAGCTTCCTCATCTCTAAACTAGAACTAATAGCATTCATCTTGCAGGGATGCAGAGGGCTTAGTTGATATCATTTATTCATTTGAAAAATCGACTACCTACTCAGTGCAGTGAACAAAGCAGATAAGAATCTGTGCTCATAAAGGTTACATGCCATTGTGGAGGAGACAGACAATAAAGAACACAAATATTGTGTCAAATGATGATATGTGCTATGGAGAATAAAACACCAGGGTAAATCAAGGATTGGTGGTGGGGAGTTGGGACTTTAAGAAGGTCAGTCAGGGTAGACTTCACAGAAAAAGTATTTGACTAAAGGCCAGAAGAAAGAAAGGGAGCCAGCCCTGTGGGTAGCTGGAGGGAGTTCATCCCAGGCAGAGACCTGCAAGGGTAACAGCTGTGAGGTGGGAGGTGCCTGGCATGTTGGAGGAACAGCAAGGAAGCCAGTGTGACTGGAGAAAAAGGAGCTGAGGGAGAGGAGAAGGCTAATGTATGTAAAATGTCTGGCACATGGGTGGTGCTCCTCTTCTTGCTGGGGGGCAATATGGACCCCGGTGAGTGCCAGTGGACGGCCAAAGAGACTTCTGGATGGTTGTAAGTCTTCCAAAGCTAGCCTTAGGGTTTCAGTTCCCTCACTAATGAAGTGGGGATGAAAATACAAGCATGGCCTCTCTTATAAATTTGTTGAAGGGATCAGCAGAGGTAAGACATTTATAATGCATTAAACTGTCACACACATGTAGCATTCTCATTCAGAACTGCACAAAGCCCATTAGGTCTTTCTACTTTCCTCCCCAACAGGGAGGAAGCATAATTTGGTAATTTCTATAATTGAATATGCTTTCCTGCTTTTACCTGGTTACCTCAAAGATCTCAACTGATGAGTCTAAGGCATATACGGGTTTTGATGCAAGGTACTGAGTGAGTCTTGCCTGCCAGAAAGGGCAGCTCAGATGATGTTAGCCCATGTGTCATGAGGGAACCGTGGTATGTGCTTGAGGGGCAAGACTAAGAGCACAGGGGCAAGACTGGGGGTGGGGGGGAGGCCAGTGGGAGGCATCGCAGAAGGCAGGCCTCAGGAGCCTGCCCGGTAGAATCCAAGATCAGCAATAATTAGGTGAGGACAGAGACTAGAGCCAGGATCAGTGCAGAGTTTTGGTCAAGTCTCAAAGGAACAGTTTGGTACGAAGATACTGTATTTTGCCATGTAAAATGTGCACTCTTTTGCCCAAATTTTTGAGGGAAAAATAAGGATGTGCATTATACATGGGTAGTACTAATTCTGTATCTATATAAGTGTTTTTTTTTTAAGATTTATTTATTTTTAGAGAGAGGGGGAGGTAGGGAGAAAGGGAGAGAATCATCAATGTGTCATTGCTTCTCAGGCACTCCTCCTACCAGGAACCCGGCCTGCAAACCAGGCCCGTGCCCTGATTGGGAACCGAACCAGCGATCCCTTGCTTCACAGTCCAGGGCTCAATCCACTGAGCCACACCAGCCAGGGCTATATAAATGTTTTTAATTCTTTTATTTATGCTCATGCTTTAAAAGTCTAGCAAGCAACAATGCTATCCATGTGCAAAACAATGCCTTGGAATACAGATAATCGGTTTTGTTTCTAAATATAAGTAAATAAATGAATTAAAAAATTAAAATGAAAGATTTTTTTTTCTGAAAGTTTGGGCCAAAAACATGAGTGCGCATTATACATGGCAAAATACGGGTAATTGTGACAAGGGGCTCAGGAGCTAAGGCAAGGGGAGGGCTCATGCGGTGGGGGGGCTAATGTGGTGGTGAGAGGCCAGGTACTTGGATCCCAGATGCAGGGCACAGTTTGCTAAAGAGAAATGGGCTGGAGTAATTCCTAACCCAGTTTTCTTCCTATGTAAGGTTGTAAACCACCTCTATGAGGCTTACTTGGAGAACTAAAATATCAGTTGGAGAGTTAAAATGCAGATTGCTAGGCCCCTAGCACCCTCTGGGAGTCAGTGGTCTATGCAGTTTCACTTTTTCCCCCCAAGAAACTGTGAAAGCAGGGGGAATGGTGCAGGTGGGTTCCTTCTTAGTGAGGCTGGTGGAGACCTCTCGCTGCCTCTCCGAGGACATAATGGGGACCATGAGATAGATCCGGTATCTAATCCAGGAACAGCCCCAACAGGGGATGTTCGTGTAAGGGAACAGTGCTTTTGGTCGACAGAGAAGAACACGGCGTTTGCCAGAGCAGACACGTTAGAAAGCAACCCTTTTCTCTTCTTTCTTCCTGTGGGAACACAAGAAGAATAAGCACAGGGAAGAAAGATGTATGGGACAGAGTAGGTATCATCCCCTGCAGACCACCAGAGTCACAGTTCTACCACCCAGAGGGTAGGGCAACTCTGAACCGAATACAAGTTCTTAAATAGTAAAGATTACCTCTTAGTAACCCAAAAGGGACTGTCTTACAACTGAAAGTGACAAACAAAGTTATGGAATCAGGCTGGGGTATCATAAAGAATGTCTACTAACCTACAGGAAAAACAAAAAGGGTGGTTTGGCAGAACACAGTTGGTAAGCTAAAGAAAATTTATATACAGAAAAAGAAAATAACTTCAGGTTTATGCCTTGATAAGTTCAAACTCTTCAGTCCCACCAGCTAGAGTATATAATCCTTATAAAACCAGCATCCCAGATGGCTCAGTGTGGAAGCCACATCTTGTTCAGGAATCACATTTTCAAAGCCAAAAGTAATTAAAAAGGAATTCTCTTCTCTATCTGAATTTTGGAAATCTGGAATAGGATCTAAACATAAGTCTACAGCAACTCTTTTCTCTTCAATCAGCTCTCTCACACTTTGGAATAATTCCAGTGCTTCTCTCCTCAAATCGCTTATAAATTCCTCTATTTCCAACAGATACCCATACTTGTCCCCTCTCCCACTTCCCTGTCCCTCAGCACTTTGATATATAAATCGTCTTTGGCCAATTTTGTTTTCTTCTCATTTCTCTTGGGTTTCCCACATTCTCTCAGGAAAGCCCAAGGCACCAGCTGGGGGAAGACGACGCCACAGTGGGTGTGCTGCAGAGATGCTGGGGCAGGGTGTGAGCCTGGAACAAGGGAAGCGTCAGGCTCCCGGTGCTGTCGATGTGGGAGCAGGGACAGCTGCAGATCTGCAAACATTACTAACTTTTGTTTATCATGATCGTGAAAAAATCTTAACATTATTTTGCTGCTTACAGCTCACTAAATATTTTTTTTTTACCTATCGTCTCTCAAATGATTCTCAAAGCCCTGAGAGTGAGGATTTTGTCCACGCTACAGGTGAGGGAACTAGGATCAGGTAGGCTAAATGACTTTAATAAGTTAGTAGGACAAGAACCTCAGGATTTGAACCCAGGGCTTCTGACTTTGTTTAGTGCTTTCTTTCCAATATGCTCTGTATTCTTTCCATCTGCTGTTTTCTCAAAGGATAACTGTTCTTCCTCTCATCTCACTCTTATCTCTCTCACCTACTATCTTGGACCTACTGGCAATTTCCTACCTGATTTAAAACCACGTAATTTTGATTGACCAAGAAACAGCAAAGACTAGGAAATTTCAGTTTTGTTTTTTAATGGCAGAAGAAGAAACTTTTAAAGAGACTTCATCAAATTCATTCTTCCTCAGAATGGCATGTATGTTCGATCTGCATGTTAAAGTCATATCTCATGCACAACGTATGGTTAGGAAGTAAGGACCCAGACTGTTTTAATAAACAAAAACATCCAGATGCCGGGGAGTGTCATCATTGTCCAGAATGAGGCAACTGCTTTTGGAATGTTTCTCAGAGCTCATTTATAAGCCACATGAGACAATCCACGGGGTAGGGGTAGAGGTGGGTGGAGGATAGAAGAGGGTATGGGGGGATAAATGCTGACAGGAAAAATACAATAAATTTTTAAAAAATCTAATTTTTTCACTTATACTTCTTCTGGCCCCAAACAAGTTTACTTAACTTAATCCATTGCCTTGGTCACAAGTCTTTTGCCCACCTTCAAGAATGAAACTACTCCCAGAGGACAAATATTTGATTATCAAAGATGACACTGGTCTGTGGTCTGTCTGTTCTTCCATCATCTCTGTCTCTGTTAAAATACCTGAGAGCCACTTAGGGTGATGCGATGCACAGATTCAGGAGCATGGTTTGTAGTTGTCTACGGTTAGTACTACTAGTATAGGGCCAAGCTGGTGGGTAGTCTGTGACATGGGTCATGTGACCGGCTACTGACTGTGGGTAGGTGGGAGGTGGGGGCTGGGGCGAGCTGTTGTAAACTTGCAGGGGCTCCCAGCATCAACTTGTGAGGTGTGGCAGCCCCAGTATGAGAAGGCTAGTCCTGGAGACAATTACACTTGTAATTGCAACGTGGGAGTGGAGAATTCTGAAGCTAGGGGATGGGTGCACAGACCCCCACCAAGGGGATATAAGGGGACCTGGGCCAAACACTGACGTGATTGAATTGGTTACACATTTGATCAGGGCTTTAAAACAGGTTACAAAATGGGTTTGACCATTTTCACTGAAAAGACATTACCTGATTGGGCAATGGCCATTTTATGGGCTCGTAAAGATTCTTAAAGAATTTAACCTACTTGAATTACTTGAATTTTTTTTTCTTCTAAGACCACTCTCTTTTTGATTGTTCTGAACCCTCAAAAGAGGCAGAAGAAAATTCCATTTATAGAATTTAATTAGTGTATGCCTTTGCTAGTCCACCCTTTCCTCAGCCAGCTGCTTTAATTGGGTGGTGGGTTTGTCCATGGGTTTGACTGACTGTGCTTGTTGCCCTCTTCTCTGTAAAACCAAGTGAGGTGCTTTGGGGAGCCTGTTCGTTTCAAGGGAGGACAAGATAAGAGGGCTGGGGAGGCGGCGAAGAGGGTGAGTCTCTGATGGGACACCCACACTTTCTGTGAACTGCATCAGCTCCGGGACAGCCCCATGGGTGGTAGACCTAGAAGTCAGGGAGACCCTCAAGACAACCGAAGCCCCTCATGTACTTTTTACCAGTTTGTTAAGTATAAATCAAATATTTTATTATTTGTAAGACTTGCTTAAAAATCATCCCAATTTTGCCTTGGTTACGTAGCTCAGTTGATCAGAGTGTCGTCCCATGCCCTGGAAGGTTCGGGGTCGATCTCTAGTCAGAGTGTACCTTGGTCTTGGGTTTGATTTCAAGTCAGGACACACACCTACGTTGTGGGTTCGATCCCAGTTTGGGGCACATATGGGAAGCAGTTGATCAGTATTTCTCACATTGATGTTTCTCTCTTTCCCTCCCTTCCTCCTTCCCTTTTTCTCTTTCTAAAATCAATAAATATATCCTCAGGTGATAATTAAATTAAAAAAAATCATCCCAATTTTATATTGTGGCAGACATGTAAGTGTGCATTAATAATACATGTTATTACAATTAAGGTACAGTGGATGGATTAGTCCCCTGTGGCCACTGTAACAAATGACCACAAACTTGGTAGCTTAGAAATAAAAGAAATACATTCTTTCACCATTCTGGAGGCCAGAAGTCTGACATCAAGGTGCTGACAGGCCCGCACTTCATTTGGAGGCTCTAGGGGACAGTCCTTCCTTGCCTCTTCTAGCTCCTGGTGGCTGCAGGGGGTCCTTGGCGTGTGGCTGTATCAGAGGCAATCTCTGCTTCCATCTTCCCATGGGCCTCTCTTCCTCCGAGTGTCTCTTCTCTGTGTTTCTCCTATAAGGGCGCTTCTCTTTGGATTTAGGGCCCACTTGGATAATCCAGGATGATCTTCTCTCAAGCCCTTCTTATTTACACCTTCAGAGACCCTCTTTACACATAAGGTCACATTCACAGGTTCTGGTGGATACGATGTGGCTGCATCTTTTGGGGGGCCAGCATTCAACCCACTGCCGTGGGTTTGTTGATCTCGTTATATGTCGGATCTTTGGCCTCTAAAGTATGTTGTAATCATGGGCCAGCCCTCACTGAGCCCTTTCCCTGTGCCCTGCATGATGCAAAGTCTTTGAGCTTATTGTTTTGTGATGAGCTTCATAACAATTCTGGGAGGGAGCTCCTATCATTATTTCATTGCACAAGTGAGAAAGCTCAGGTGTGGAGAGGGAAATGATTTGTCCAGGGTCACAGAGCTTGTGTGACAGTGAGGGATGGCTCCAAGATTAGGTCCAAGTCCATCTGCTTTGAGTTTGGGCTCTTGGCCATTATGCCGTGGAAGAAATAAAAAAAGTATACATCCAGTGTCTTAAAAGCTTCAATTCAGGCCCTGCCTGGCATAGCTCAGTGGATTGAGCACAGGCTGTGAACCAAAGCATCACAGGTTCGATTCCCAGTCTGGGCACATGCCTGGGTTGCAGGCCACCGCCCCCAGCACTCTCCCTCTTTCTCCCTCCCTTCCCTCTCTAAAAATAAATAAATAAAATCTTAAAAAATTTTATTTAAAAAAAGTTTCAATTCAAAAACAAATATTTTTTTTTCTCTTCAAGTTTCTAAAAATTGCTGGTGAACAAGTTATGTTAACACACATGCATTTTCTAATTATCGATGTGGTTATCTTGCTTCCAAATCCATGGTGTTCTAGCAGAACCCAATAAATGAATTCAGTTGAAAATGAAACAAATATATGCCTCTAGGAAATAGCCAGTGATCGGGTCTTCTTTCTAAAATAATTCTAAAATTTAGGGAAAGTCAAAAAGGTGTTTTGCCAAGAAACTGATTTTTGAAGTTTCCCTCAATGTAGTACCTATTTGAGAATCTGTGTAATAGTAACACAGAACACAACAAGCTTTCCATTGAGCATTTCCTTGAAATCCTCAGTTGTGATTTTTTCGCTTTCTTGACTTACAAGAAGATCCAAGGACATTGAATTAACTTTGGCACATGAATTACCAACAAGCAAGAAGAAAAATGCCCTCTGCAGCCTGTTACTGTGGAAATGGTTGATGGTGACTCTGGAGGACGATTGCCAGTCACACCAAACTAGCTAGTGTGACTTTTGGAAGGTCATTTCATTTCTCTGAGCCTCAGTTATCTTAATTTCAAATGGGCTGGATCAGACAATTTCTTTGGTCTCTGATTTTTTAAAATAATTTTTGATTTATTGGTGTGTGTGTGTGTGTGTGTGAGAGAGAGAGAGAGAGAGAGAGAGAGAGAGAAGGAAACATGGATTCATTGTACCACTTATTTATATATTCATCAGTTGCTTCTTGTATGTGTTCTGACCAGGGATCGTACCCACAACCTTGGTGTATCAGGACAATATTCTAATCAACTAAGCTACCCAGGGCCAGAGCCTTTGATGGTTTGATAAAAGCCATGAAGCTTCTTCTCAGAAAAATGCCCACACACAATTTTTATACATAATGAAAGATTCAAATGCTTCTTGTAGCCCATTCATGAATCTCCTAGTTATTTGTGGAGCTAAGTCCCATCTAGCTCCAATATGCTAGGATTCTTTTAATACTTGCATTGCCCTTATCTATTAGAAAGAGAATTACATGTGCCTTTATGAAACACAAAAATCCTTCAACAAACACAGTGTGTGGAGGAGGCCATGTGAGAGATGTCAGAAATGCATCTATTTTATTCTGGAGAAAAATGTACAGATTTTCAAAGTGCTCTTAGAATATGAAGACCCCGTGAAAGGCTTTCAATAGTCTGGCACATACTAAAGGGTTTTGACTTTTGCAAGATTTTGACTTTTGAGTTTTCATAAAATCACATTTTCCATCTGATGCCAGGGAGGCAGTGGTGCTTTTGTCACAGCCAGAACCCAAGTGAAATGGCTGCTGGCAGTTCCAAGGAGTCAGGAAGAGTTCATGTGGCAGAGGGATCCTGCCCTGTGCATGAGGAAGCTGTGCCGTGCTTCCAGGGTGGGTTCGTGTGTGAGCTGGCACGCTGAGGATGCTCAGTGGGCTCTGGGAAGATGCCCAGGAGACAAGATTTCCACCACAGACATGCCTCAGTTCTTAGAGCTAATGTGTTGAGGGATGAACATTCTTGTTCCGAATCAGTTCTCCTGTTCAAGGCCTATTGCCTTGCCCTTTGCATTTCTCCACATCCAAGTTGTCACAGAATTATTCAGTTTTGTGGCCTTTTGATTAGCTGAGGTTTGGTGGTTGATGCTGTGGCACCCATGTGCAGTGAGCATGAGCTTCTGCAGCTGTTTGTCTTTTGTCACCTGTTGGAAATAACTGATCAGCAGTTGAGGTCAGGTCAGCAGAGCTGGGCTTGTGGGTTGGCTCTTCCTTGGGGCCACAGGAGGGTGACTATCCCAGTTTCTTTGTCAACCTTGTTTGATTATCGGTATATGTAGTTGTGTGTCTGCACACACAGGTGTGCGTGAGACTCAGGTTAAGACAAGGGAGAACCAAATGGCACCAGGGCCCACATGTAGGAAGAGGGAGACTCAGTGTCCAGCTCTGTCTCCCAATGATCAAATGGAATCTTCCGCGCTGCTCCAGAGC
The DNA here is from genome assembly GCA_004024845.1 of Tonatia bakeri. Classification (NCBI taxonomy): domain Eukaryota; kingdom Metazoa; phylum Chordata; class Mammalia; order Chiroptera; family Phyllostomidae; genus Tonatia; species Tonatia bakeri. The sequence goes on from PVIA01001649.1 coordinate 178,681, forward strand.
AGCACTGTTCAATGGAACTTTCTGCGGTGATGGAAATGGCCTTCATCTGCATTGTCCAACATGATGTCCACTAGCCACAATGTCACTGAAATGATGGGAGACTGAAAAATTTAAATTAAGCTAATTAAAAGCTAAATTTAAATAGTCACACATGACTAATGGCTACTGTACTGGACAGGACAACTCTGGACGGTCCCTTCTGGTTTCATTTTTAAGGCATATCCTCCAAGATCAGTCACTGCATCTTAAATCACTGCCATCCTTTTGATAGGCAAACTTAATGATCAGCTTAGAATTTTTTAGAAAAGCCTTATTAGCGTGTCTGTATAAATAAAGAGTGCTGGGCTCCTGCCTGCCAGTGGCTTGGTTTCTCGGTGATGTTTCAACCCACCTAAGCGCGTGTGCGTTGCACACACATCAAAGCAGTCTCCTGATGGGCGGCCCCGTCCCCCTCCACGTCCCTGTAATCTCTGCCTAGGTGGTACCTGCCAACCCTCCTTTTTCTCCCCTTGAAGTTTTTTTTTGTTCTTATTCCATTCACTCCAAAATATCATTACCATTGCAAACAAGGAAAATGTGTTTATCAGGAACTGCAAACTCCTTTAGGGCCTCATAGGATTAATCACGGTTATAAAGTTTTATTAAACACAATTTTTGTTTAATGACAAGCTCCACCAGTCCTTCCCATTCCAAACCAATCCTGTCCTAAGGGTGAATTGCGCTTAGCAGATTGTTTTCAACAGACTCTTCAAGACAATCCCTATTACTTTGTCATGCACAGAGATATTTTTCTTCCTGGATAATTTGAACTTCCTTAAAAATCACATCTGTTTCATACTTTATTTATTTGTAATTTAAATCCTTAAATTGAATCTTTCATTACTAACATCTGGGCTTGAAATGCAGCCCACTTGAAAAAATACAAATTTTATTTTATTTGTAGTTACCCCCCTTCACTCGGTAGCACTGGTACAAACATTCTCTGGCCAGAGGCAAAACAGCCGGGTATCTTAAAGCTGTGATGCTGTACCACGTGTAATGTGGCTCACTTGATTGTCCCTGAAGTGACTGGCAATTTGCCCAGAATTAGACTGAATGCACGTAATAAGCTGTAGAATTTCCACAATATTGACAATTAGATATCTCTATACAGCAGCAGCTGTGTATTGTTCTCATGGTATGGTCCCCTCAAAGCACCTCCTAAAAAGAAAGAAAAAAAAAACCTGGCAGAAGGTTGCAAGCAGCAGAAAGGTAATATACATTGTATGCAATATCTCAGATTCAGATTAATCGGGATGTTTCTATTAGTACAGTTTTCTGCAATGGAAATCATGGCTGAAACAGAATGCTTTGGAACAGGAGTTTATAACACCACATCTGTATCGGGTAATTGCTATATTTTTAGCATGTTTCCGAGGAAGATACCTTTTCTCATTTCCACTCATTGTGAAAGGCAGGGAATTGTACCAAGGCACTGCGGAGCATTTGGAGTCTTTGAGAGCGCGCAGTTCTAACCCTATGGACGTGTTGATATGCTCTCAGCCTTCTGAAATGGCTTTGGTCATTTAAAAGAACTTCCACTATTCTCTGAATGGAAATTAGCCCCAAGAAATCATCTTGTCTGTGGACAGTTTTGATGCAAAAGAGCCCAGCTTCTAATTTGCCATTTTTGCACTCTTAATACGCACGGAGCCCTTCGGATAAACACAGCAACATCTCTCCATGTTTCGCCATTTTGAACAATATTTCTCTACCAGCCCATTTGTTCTATGATTGCAGAAAAGAGGGGAGAATATGAAGGAACTGAAGTAATAGTCTCTCACTATCTAGAAGCTACTGCCCACAGTCCTAGGATTTGAATATTATTTTAAACCACACGTTTGAAGTGTGCATTATGAATGGCTAATCTTTGATATTTTGCCCAGTGGACTGTTGTTGGCTAGAGCCAGACTCAGCAAACTTTGGGTTTTGTTGTTTGTTTCCTTGCAATAGAAATGCACGTTTTAAAGGAAAGCTGCTGTTTTTAGAAAAATACCATAAAACCTCAGGAACAATAAGATGTCATGTTTTCTATTGCAGATCTTAATTTATCAAGCTAATTACCAGCAAAGTATAGCTAAATTGCTGATAGTCTTGAGACTGATTAATTCAGGAACAAGACATTGTTGGGTTATTTAAAGGTCAGCAGTAGTGTTTGTGCAGCATAGTAGCGTAGGATTCTTTCTCACCTCAAATTATATGTATCCTTCTTTTAGAAAAATGCCACACTGTTAAGAATGCATACATTTATTTTCCCATTAATGCTAATTAGTGGAGTAAAGAGAAACCAAATTTCTTATTAGCAAAGAGAACTTATTTTGAAACCTGTAATTCCTCTCTTGCTGTCTGTCTGTCTCTCTCTCTCTCCCCCCGCCCCTCTCTCCCTTTCCCTTCCCTGTGTTCAATCTTTAACGATGGCTCATGAATGATTGCCTTTTTATTTAAAAAGGATCAGTAGATGGGATGGGATCCCCTTCTAGGAATCAGGAACTGAATTCTGTAGTTTGGGCTTTGCTCCTAATAAGCTGGGTGACTTTAGTCTCGTAGTTGCTGCCTCTCTGGGCTTCAGTTCCCCCAAATGTGGACAAAACATCAGCAGAACTTGATCTAGAAGACACCGCCGATCGCTACCATCGAGTTACAGGTACCTGATGTTGGTGATGGAGATTTCATTCACTGAACATGAGAAAGGTGTTTTCTGGTCACCTGCTCTCACCAACCACCCCCGCCCATTCCCACACTGGGCTGCAGCCGAGTCTGTGCCTAATGAGGTCAGATCATATTGCGTATTCCTGTGAACTGAAGGCAGGGCTGAGACGGCACGAAATGGTACCGCTTGGGTCTTTCTGTTGCTAGCAGCATCACATCGATTCCCTTTGGTGCCTAATGTACTCTAATAAAGGAGGTTAAAGAGCCGGTACATTAATTGACTCCAGTCCTAAGTCCCTTTTATAACCTGTGTTATCAGCATAAGTACAAGTGTGGCGTAGTAAGGAATATCATTATGAACAGATTTCCTGAGAGAGGAATTAGCTGGCTCTGGTGGGCATCCCTGTTGTAATGAACACACTTCTGTGTTTATGAATACAGTTATAGATGTACTCTTCACAAGTCTGCCGGGGAGGAGAAACCTTCATTGGATGTCTCCTGCCTGTCGGAGAATATTCTCCCGCTGGTTCTTGAGGGGTTAATTTGCAGTTTACTATTGAATAACATAAAATGAGCTGTAAATAATGTAATGATATGTATTGTTAAGCTACATATACTATACCAGGTGCTAGTACACCCACTCCTCACTTAGGTGTAATCTGGGGCAGTCAACAAACACAGATGTATTTTAACAAAGAGAGAGAGAGAAAGATAGAGACAGAAAGAACAAGAAAAAAAATTAAAGCCCCTGGAAGGCAATTTAACCAAGATAGAGATCCAGGTAGAGACTTGGCCTGTTTTTTCTCCTTTCTCAGAGTAGCTTCCCCGTCCTGGGTGCAGCACAACAGCATTTTGGTTTGTTTTTGGAACACGCATGAGCCAAACACGTGGGAAACACCTTGACAGGCCTTTTGTGTAACTACAAGGAAACTGATAATCCTAAATAAATTACACGGGGAAAAATATGAATCTTTGAATACTAGTAATTATAATGGTTATTTTTCACTTTTGTAGCACCTGCAAATGATGTATATATAACAAAGCTTCAAAAAGCTCTAATTAACTTTTTATTTTTTTCCATTTACTGGCTTTAACCAGTTTGCATTAATTGGCAATTTATAGCTACGTATTTTTACCAAATATTTCTATTACTTTTGAGTGGCTGGAAATCACACATTATTGAATTTATTTCCACCGAGTTTGCTTTTAATTTTTGTCAGCCACTTGCTCTCAACTCTCCCTGCCTGCCCTGCTCCATCAAGGGGGTGCGGAGAGAAATGGAAATTTCTAGGCTGATCTTCGCATCAGGAGAGACCCACGGCTACTTCCACGGTGCTGTGACAGGGCTTCTGACTAATGGTGCCAGTCAGAATTCCTAACTGCTCCCACCAAATGTGCAGGGGCTCCGTTTGGAAGACCTCCAGGCTCAGCTTTCTGACAGATTACTCTGGGCTATTCACGGCAGAAGATTAGTCTGACCATCACGAAGACCAAGCAAGCTTTGTTCTGCATTTGGGCTCAGGGCACGTCAGACCGAGATGAAGCAGAGCTCCGAGGGGTCTTAAAATGGACACCACATTTAAAACCTCTGAATCTGAAATCCTGATTATCCTGAAATTACCCAATTGCTGCCACTTTGGGTGGGAATGCCAGGGAAAGAGGGAGTCCGAGACTTTCTGGGGGGCTGGACTTATGACCTGGGAAAAGGAAAGCGTGGGCTATTTGGCAGAGCAAATCTGGAGGGAGAAGGAGCAGCCCGTGATTTAGTTTCGTTCCCCCTCCTCCCTTTTTTCTGATTTTGTTTTGTTTTAAAGGAACGTGTAGGTGCTTGTGTCATCTACACAGAAGTGGATGTGGGTGGAAAGTTTTGATAAGTATCAGAGACGTCTCTCAGTTACCAGGGAAGAAGAAAGGATATTATTTAAGAGTTGGGCTAGTGACTTGGGAAAAGTTAAAGAGGCATGTTTACATCCAGAAAGCTGAAGTAGGAAGAATCAGATCACTGTGTATGTGTGTTCTCCTTTTATAAAGCAATGAACATTTTTCAGCTGCTGTGCGTGCAGAAGTGGTAGAATGTCTCAGCTGGTGTCAAGTGCATCTCAGTCCAGTGGCCCACCTCTCTGGCTGGCCACGTGGGCCTAGGCCAGAGTGAATGCTGCCTGAAAGCAAGACCTGGGCCTCTCCGGATGCAAAGACAAGGTGGCTGTCACAGCCATCTGCAGGACATCAAAGGCTGCTGCCTGATGGCGCTTGGGCTGCCAAAGCTTCTAAAGGGTTTGGCGCCTGACTGGAAATCGGATGCAAACTGTCCATCTGCCGCATGGCACCGGCGGCAGCTGACTCTTTTGCAGTGTGCAAGATGGACCGGGCCTAAGCCAATCGGCCACTGTCCCTGATCACACAAGGTTTGTCTGACCCGTTTTGTTAGCCAGACACACGAGATACAGGATACGGCTCTTCATTTTGCTACGTACGTGACACTATAAATACCATTGCTGGGGAGGAACTGAGAGACCAAAGGGGGCCCACTGCCGCTTCTGTGTAGAAAGCATATTGGCAATGTTCAAAGCATATTGGGGCATAACAGTAGCCTAAAAACCCCAATATGGATTAGGACAGCTGACCAGATGTCTTGACTGACATTTTTAAACAAGTTTCAAGGGTATCCCTACAGGACATAAATGCTAACTGTACATCTGTGTACTGCTTTTCTGTCCCACCCCTTCCCAGCTTTTACTAAGTGTGTTGTACATGAAACTCAGAATGTGGCTAACAGCTCCAGTGACAAAGGAAGGCTTTGCCATGCTTCGACTGTGGTCTGCCTCCCCAGAAAATGCCTCAACTCAATTTGGAGGGAATGGCCCCTCGCTGCCGAGGGAATGAATGAAGGCATGACCCCAAAGTGAGCGTGGGCAGCTCTCCTGCAAGCCTGCCCTGTTGAAGGTAGAGAGTATGTGGGAATTGGAGGCTGTTTCTTTCATGTCCTCTGCTACAAGCTTTTATGTGCACTCTGGCAAGTCAGCGTCGCACGGCAAATTCAGTTTTGGTCCTGGCTGATCTGGTCAGGGCTGCTGTCGTGTGCAGTCATTCATGGTCCGATGGAGAGTGGGCAAGCAGAGAGAGAGAGAGAGAGAGAGAGAGAGAGAGAGAGGTTAGAAGTTTAGGGGAGAGGAGCAGATTTGTGATTCGAACTTTCTAAATTATAGGTTTGTTGGTATGGGAGATTAAACTCGATTTAAAAAACTTAAAAATCACAAGGAAAAGACTTAGTTTTAATATTTGGGTTCTCAAGTGTCATGGTTAAATTCTGTACTCTTTGTGGTAATAGCCTATTTAACCAGAAATGATTCTTGCTTAAGATTTTATATGGTCTAAAAGATAATATTTTTCATAATTTAAAATAGGTGAAGATTGCCCTGAACCCCCATTCTGAGTTCTGGGTTGTTGTCGTATGAATTAAACATAGCATCTCCTGTGCTCTAAGAGAAAATTAGACATGTAATTTCCCACTGGGTATCTTCGCAGGACTTTGCCTGAGTTATCTGATTGCTTTCTGTCTGTTGGATCAGCACAGAATGTATCATATTAGATCTGCAAATTTACGGGGGCTGATGGTCTGGATCTGTGGGTTTTGAAGTTTAAAACTTTCTTTTCTTTCATGATAGCATTTAACTGCATTGGAGATAATTTTTTTCCACATCCAACTATAATATGCATGATAGTAAACCTAGACTCCACATAGAGCATCAGGGAGTTTCATGTTACTGTTGGAATTAGCCTTTGAGATTATCTTGGCCAACATTCTTGTATGGATGAGGAAGTTCTGATGAAGGAAAAGGTGAAGTGTGTGTTCAAAGAAACACTGTCCCAGCCCTTTCCGTGTTTCTCTCTGTGCTGGTACCAGGTCAGTTTGATAACTGGACTTGCTCTCATTAGCAGAGCAAGGCGTAACTGCAAGCCTGGATCATCTTTTCTTTGATTAAAAAGAAAACAAAAAAGAAAAAGAAAAGAAAGGGCAATGCTTTTATTTTCCTTAATAGGTAAGTGATTTTTTTTTTGGTAATAACTTTATTGAGCTGTAACTCCCACTATACAATTTACCCATTTAAAGTGTATCATTCAAAAGTTTTTAGCATATTCATGGAATTGTGCAACTATCACCAAAATCAATTTTAGAATATTTTCATCACTTCAAATATAAACCTGTACCCAAGAAGCTAGGGACTTTACAATTAAACACTCTGAAGTCTTGCCTTGACTGGAAGGAGCCATGAAATGGATAAAAAGAGTTTCTCAAGTCAGCTTATTCCATCTGCTCTTTGCGAGGCTATTTCAAAGACCCTTTCCTCAGAGATGGGGAAGCACTGAGATGGTCAGCTACAGATATGAGCTGGCACACAGTGTAGGGGCTCAGACTGGAGCTCTTGGAGACCACTGTCTGTGTGTAGAAGAGGGAGACAGCCCCCCAGCCCCCCACCCCGCCAAGGAATGCAGGCCTTCCCCCTCTCCCCCAGGGTCAGAACGGGTGCTGCTGACAGGCATGGGGGTGATTCACAGGCGCATGACGGAGGTTCACGTGTTGGACACAGAACCCCACCGTTTCCTTGTCAGAGTTGTCACAAGCAACTCCATCCCACAGATAGTTAAAAATAATGCCAGGTGCAGCATGAATAGAGGTTCCTAACAGACACTGTGCCCTTCCACTTGCTTTTGTAAACAAAAGTCTTCCTTTGTTCCCTCCCTCTTGCCAAAACAACTTTCACGTGGGCAGAGGAGAGGAAACAGCTCCCAGACTCACCCCTTCGGAGGGAACACGCACACTGTGTGAGTGTGGAGTCTGGATTCCGAGGCCCAGCTCTGTACGTCCCTTCTTTACAGCTTGAAATCTACTTTGTTCTTTGCATTCTCTTGTTTCTCAGAAGTGGATGGATGTTGCAGAAAACCTTTTCCTTGCCCTGACAGGTGTGGCTTGGTTAGGTGTTGTCCTGCAAAGCATGCTGGTTCGATTCCCAGTCAGGGCACCTGCCTGGGTAGTGGATTCAGTCCCTGCTTGGGCACATGTGGGAGACAACCAATCAGTGTTTCTCTCCTTCTCTTTCTCCCTCCCTTCCCCTCTCTCTAAAACTAAATAAATAAAATCTTAAAAAAAAAAGACGAAAACCTCTTTCTTACCACATGGCGTCCGATTACAAGACAGTTTTGACTCCGTCCCATGTGGCAGGTTCATAAAAGTCATTCCATTAGGCATAATCACCATATTTATTTAGTCTGTTAGAGTGATCTTAAAAATCACAAATGTGCTAAAGTTGTGATTTAACAAATCACAAATTAAAATTTGGGAATGTGAAAACGGAGGTCCAAAAGCTTCAGCACAACTAATGGGGTTTATTCAAATACTGTAATTCCTGCTAATAACTTGTAGGTGAACCTCCACTTTTAAAAAAATATCAGAATGAGCAATGGTTATTTTAGACTCTTTCATTTATCTTCTCATTATTCTCCCGTCACTGTGGCTGGTCTCTCCATGCAGTCAGGAATACCAGGGGAGGCTGAATGTGGCATCAGTGTAGCACTGATGCTTCTTTAGCAAGATTCTATCCTGAACCCTGACTTGATTTGTCCAGGAGATCCATTGGAAACAACTGTTGATGGGGCTTCCTGGATGGCTCCTACCTCTAGAACATCTGGGTTATAGAAAGTGGCCAATTAGTTGCCTTAGAAGAGAGCATGAAGGTAGATTGAAAAGTTACTAAGAGGCAAAACAGCAGTTTAAGTGCGGATGTTACTTCCTTCCGTGTGCACCGAGGCACTGCTCACAAACACACACAGGCCTGGCATTTGTCTGTTTTTCTGAATGTCTTTGGATCTACATGATGATAAATAGCTGCAAAGAAAGTAAAGAATTAGGCCAGCCACGCAGGTGTTTTGACTGGATGTTCCAAGCATTTCAGTAAGCATTTATTGAATGGTTTTTATAAACAAGTGCTAAAGGCATTGGGATACACCAACATGAATAAGATACATTTCTATCCCTAAAGTGTTTGTAACAGTCAGGCTTTGTGCAGAAGCCCGTCAAGCTTAGTTGCATCCTGGGAATTTTTAGTGAATTCAATGGGTGCATGTGGAGGAAAGTTATGGTTTGACAGGAGCATATGCCTATAGATCATGTCCATGAATCAGAGAGGGTAGCTTATTCAGCCAGTTTTTTTTTTTTTTTTTTAAGAAAAATACCATGCCCATTGCATGGGGAAAGAGGATTATCAGTTCCAGCTAGTGTTGGTAGTGTTGCAGACTACCACTTACCCGGTGCTGGATCAGGACCAGACTTTGTTCTAATGTGGGGTTTCATGTATGTATCATAGATTGTATTGTGATTAGGGAGCCGGTATAATTAATTATCCCTAATCAGGGCCTTTTTGAAAGTGTGAATGGAAGTTATTAATAATTATACTTGGATAACAGGTGTAAACTGAGATGTCCTGAGCAAATGGGTTGTGTGGTCAGTCTAGTTATGGAATACAGAGGAATGGACGACACTTTCTTAGTACAACCTAAGACATGGTGGGGAAGGGTGGGGAAGCGTGGGGAACGGGGTCAGTGGAGGGGAAGTGTTGTTAATGTGCCCTAGTGTACTATCTTCACATGCAAAGTTATCTCATTTAAATGGTATAGAAATGCAGCTCTAATGGTCATGCCTTCAGAATTTATTTTGTCATCCTTGCTTGGAACATGACCTTTCTTAGCTACTTTTCCACTAATTCAAATGTCCAGTTCTAGTAAGAAGTGGGTGGCCCGTGGAGGGTCATGCCTGACTGAGTTGGATCACCTACTTTCAGATAATCTAGTTACCAGATAAGTTGCATCTTTGAAGTTAAATGTAGTGAATCATATATTACTACAAAAGAATGCCTGGGATAAAATTTTGAAATAGTTTTCATGAAAACAAAAAGAGATAGTTAAGATACTGCCTCTTTAATTTTCCTTTGATTTTAAAAATCAGATTTCAAATATTTTATTAACAATATCTTGCCCTGGCTGGCATAGCTCAGTAGATTGAGTGCGGGCCTGTGAACCAAGGGGTTGCCAGTTCGATTCCCAGTCCAGGGCACATGACTGGGTTGCAGGCCAGGTCCCCAGTAGGGGGCACGTGAGAGGCAACCACACATTGAAGTTTCTCTCCCTCTCTTTCTCCTTCCTGTCCCCTCTCTCTAAAAATAAATAAATAAAATCTTAAAAACAAACAAAAAAACCCAATATCTTATCCATTTACCTTCATTTGCAAATTTTGTGGAAAGTGCTTTAGGAATTAGAGTGATTTCTTTCTTGAACATTTTGCCTCTGTCATGAATTATATTGAACTTATCAAAAGCATGCTTTTTGGCATCTAGTAAGAGCTCAGAAATGTTAAATAAATGATAAATAAGTGAATTTGGTTAAAACTAAGTAAAAACCAGTCATCTCATTTCCTTTTTAACTTCTTTACAAACTTTCAAAAATTTTTCAGAAATTACCCCCTAGCAGATGCATTGATGTGCTTATGAGTCATTTTTAAGTCACTAACTTGTGTTGCTCGATAACATTTGTGTGTGTGAGTGTGTATGTGTGTGTGTGTAATTTACTGTCTGCTAAGCCTAAAGCATAAGATATTACCAGAGCATAGCGTTTCAAATTCAACACTTTTCTACATTCCTTGTAGGAATTCTTCTCGGTGCTTATATTTCATAATCTGTATGTTCTGTGTGGGTGAATCCATCTTACTGTCACCTCATCTTATCATGGGCAGTGGTTATAACTGTATCGATGGCTCTATCTCACTGCCTCGCAGAATCAGGCAGAATTCAACAGCCAAGTGATTATTTTTTAATAATGATGGCAATGAGGAAGTAGATTCTTTATTTGGGTAGATTTCATAAATAGAAGCTTGAGGAAGGGGACCCAGAATTTTTTTTTTACTGCATTTTCTTCCAAATCATTAAAAGCAGTATAATATAAAAATTGCTTCCTCTATGAACATTTTTATGTTAATTTGATATTTGCTAGGCACTGTGTCTTAATAAATCCATCTATCTTTTCCCTTGTAGTTAAGATAAAAAAACCCAGAGATACTATGCAAAATCTCAGTCATATGAGAAAAAAATTAATAGACTCTACTTGGAAGGAATGTGAAGAGTAACCAGCAAATTGTGGATACTGTACACTGTTAACATTTTGTACTTTAACCCAAACAAAATTAATAGTTCACTTGGGCTTTGGAGAGATTGCTCCTGGATCAGCAATGTAGTTCTGAATGACACAAATGTAAGAAAATTAGAAATTAACTTTAAATGGATTTAAGCTTCTTGCATAAATGAGAGCCACCCTTACACAAATTACTAAATCTCTTCAGAGTAATTTATCAAGCAGTTATATGTTGTTTTGTTGTGTTGAAATTCCAGAAAATTTAATAACATACTTTCTGGAAATTGCATTAGCATGGACCATTAATAAGTTAGACCTATAGTGCTTGTGTGGGAGTACTGTATAACGTTGCCATTAGCAATGTATAGTAAAGTGGAAACTGGTTATCACTTAAGCCTATCTATGGTAATACTGGAAGACAAGGTTTTCCAACAGCTTTCAGTATCATCTAAAATAAGCACTTAGAAAATTGTTCTCTGGTATTCAGCAGTTAGTACGAGCCAACAGTCATGAGATAAGTGGTCCCAAATGAAAAGGGTATATGGGGAGCCAATCATAGAATTTTATAGCCAGAAGAGCTCTTATCATTTAACTACTCCAAACCCCAGATAAACAGGTTCAGAGAGGTCAAGTGACTTGCTCAAAGTCACACAGCGAATTTGTGGCAGAGCCAGAGAGGTACGGTGGGTCTCCAGACTCTTGGCGCGATGCTCTGCTCATCATATTACACAGAAATTGTAAAGTGCTGGGTTGACACTGCTCACAAATAAGCAGGGGTCTGGCAGCTGATGGATAAATTTGGCTGGTGCAAACAATTAAGCAGAATAACTGCAAAATTGCAAAAAGTGTGAAAATTTATTTTCTCTTTGATTTGGATTTTTGGAAAAGAGGCTTCTAAAGCTGGTCAAATTCAAATAACTGCTAACTCTTTGCAAAAGGTTGCCCTACTTTTAGAGAACCATAAAATAATGATTCAGAAATGTGATTCGTGCTAAAAATCTATTGTCAACATCTAACAAGGATGGCAAAAGTATTTGTTGCAGCCCTCCTACTCAGGTCTCCTCAGAGTAATTAGGAAACAAAATAAATTACTTAAAGTGCAAGGAAGGAGGTCATTTGGGCCACAAACCAAGACATTTTTATCTTTCTTGGAGATTTTCCAATTGTTTTAGACAGAGCAAACTTGGAAAACAAAGACACCTTATCATTAAAAATTAAACCTGGGTGCGTTTGTAGGGACCTGTTTCCTTGGTTAAGGGAAGGTGGCTTGAGTACCGACTTCCAGCCTTGTTACAAGTTAATGAGGGGTTTTCACCCTCTGTGCCCTTTGACCTCGTTGACGCCTCCACTGGTCTCCTTTGTGCTGCATTTCTAGAAATACAGTCCTCTTTTTCATGTGGCTCAACTGTATTTGCAATTACAATGGTCCTGCAGAGCATTAAGAAGGCTAGGCCATCAGATAACCACAAGCTTAAAGTCTTAACAGCAGCTATTAACAGTTTTGCTGGAAACCCAAGTATCCTTTCAATGGTGGGGAAGACCTACAAGGTGGCAGCTAGAGCAGCAAGAAATTAAAAAGATAAATAACTTGGTCTGGAGTGTTCTGACAATGGCAGGTGTGAGAATAGATTATTTCTTTCCTTCCCACAGTTACCCATGTCACTTTCTCCCCTTATTCCTTTGTTATTATTGTACACATTTCAGCGTTATTATATCTGCCGCATTTCGTGACACTGCAAAAACATGGTTCAGAAAAGCCGAACTTTTAATTGTGGTGAGAAATAAGTTAGCTTAATTATTCTCGAATAGTAGAAAAGACGGGTTTTGTTTCTCTCCCTAAGTCCTTCATTCCTAATCGCAATTCAACACCCCTTTTCCAGCATTGCTATGTATGAACTTCATGCTGCTAGACAAATAAATTCTTTGGAAAAATGCACATTTTTATTTGGAAATAATGCCATCTCTTTGTTAGATTTGCCGCAATCCTATTTTGCCTCTCCTGTTTTTAAGTCGAAAATGAAAAATTATATAGAAGATGTTTGTGCATCATATTGTGCTGAATGGTATGTAGGTCAGCATGCTGCAGCACCGGAGATAAGGGACAGGGAACAAGTGTTCTATGTACTTACAAGCAAATATCAGTCATAATAGAGGAAGACAGATCTACAAGAGCGTTTTGGCTTCGGAAATGTTTCTTGTCATTAGCATTTAAAAAAAGCTATGAGATTCGGGCCTATCAGCACCGATTCACAGCAAACCCTGGCTTGCACAGGTTGTTATCTGTTTCGCACAGAGGTACAGCTGGTTAGCAAATGGATTTGCAGATTTTTTTTTTTTTTTTGCAGGGATGAGTAAAAAGGCAAAGAATCAGGTACTTACAACCCATTCAGAATGTAACAATTTTGTTTGTGTTATAAACCAAACCTTCTGTTTTTGCAAACTGCATTATTTTTAGAAACAGCTGATTTAAAAAAAATCTTTATTCATATTCCAATATCCCTAAGGGTTCTAATATCCATGAAGTAATACCAGCAAAGAGAGCAATAAGAACGGCAGACTCCGATGATTCAGTTTACAATGCGGCTTTATTGTGTTAGCAGTCAAGTCAGAAGGCATTATCTAATATTTTCTAATTTTTTATTTCTCTCTCAACTCTGGAGGTAAAGGAGGAGAAGGTGCTGGGTAAAGGTGCGTTTGCGTGAGAGACAGTATACTGTTGAGTCCTCATTTGGAGGGGTAAGGGTGATGCATTTTAATATTTATGTGAACTGATATCAATGATCAGGAAGAATATCGTAATGCAGGAAATATAATAGTTTTTGTCTGAAACTGTACTATATGGTAGATATAGCTGATTGAGTTCTTTAGGGAAAAAAAGGCAATTACTCAGAAGAGAAAATAGCAAGGTGTTTCTGTCTCCTGGGTCAGGAGATATTTAAATTCTAGGCTTTCATTAAAGGGGTGCTTAGGGAGTTTCCCAAATGAAGACATGGTGCAGGGACCTCATTTTACCACGTGGGTACATAGAGATATCTGTCAGATATTTCCTGTAAAGATGCTGAGTTGTGATGGGTGTCAGGCTTGGCATGTCAGAAAGCACTGCCCCCGACATCAAACACAGTGGATGAATTACCATGAGTGATTAGTCCTGCAATCAAGCAATCTGTGAGGCCCCGATGTCACATTTACTGTTCGCTTAGAGCCTATGCACCTTGGACCCCCTCCTAGTGCTATTTGCTTCATTAATCGGGAGGTGACCGAATCCTGTTCAGTGAGTCAGGATAAGCCAAATCCTTTGTCAACGTCTAAGACTTAGATCAAAGATTGGAATAAAGCAAGGGTGGTGGGGGAGAGATGATGAAAGAGTAAACAGAAATTAAGAAGTGGATTGGATGTTCTAGAAACATTTGATAAATGAAACACTCTGTTGAAGTACACACTGAGTATTTTTGATTACAGCGCTTTATTAGGAAATAGACAATCAGCCACTTCACTTTTAAATCAAGTTTTCTTGAGTTAGTTTATTCCCCTGTCTGGCAAGGCAAATACGTTAGTTTTCACTTAAATCACTATACCCTAGCCAATTTGCCTTTTGTGGGAGCATCCGGGAAAGAATTGGTCTTGTTTTTTCCCCATTTTATTTTATTCTCCCAGCTGGAATTCTCAGGGAGGCCCATGGATAGAACTGCGTTTCAGTGACTGGCTTCCTTGCAACCTATATATTTTTATTTTATGCATTTGGGAACATCATTCTGAGAAGGGGTCCACAGGTTTTCTTAGGAGTCCTAGGTGCACAAAAGGATAAAGAGGTATACCTGAACTAAAATAAGCCACTGAGGGAAACCCCCCCAAAAACCAAAACCAAAACCCAAGAGGTACGTATACAAAAGCACACCCCCGGTCAAGTGACAGATAATAAATTCTCTGTCCCTTTCTCATTGCCTCTGAAGACCTGGCAAGTCTTAAAATGCTGAGGGGCCAGACAGCCGAGGGACCGCATGAAGGAGCGTGTATCGAACGGGGTATGCCTGGGCATAAAGAAGGAAAATCCCTGTTATGCACATCTGCACATCTCTTTTTTGCAGAAAGCTCGCCTTCCTTCTCTCCCCTTCCTATTCCTCCCTTCCTTTCTGCTTTTCTTTGAATGAATCTCACTTACCTAACTAAAATTCTCATGAGCTATAGGCTTTGAGAGAACAGAGACTGTTTAGTGTTGGTCACAGTATCTGATGCAGAGCAGGAGGTCAATAAACCTGTGTTGAGTATGGATTAGTAAATGAATGAATCAGTTCGTGTGAAGGCAAGTGACACTCTGTAGTAGAGATTTCCTATCTGGACAAAGAAAGGCCCGAAAGAGCCAACAAAATGTCAATGAGCACTGGCGATGAAGTCCTATAGAAAGAATTCAGACCTAACAAATAAAAAACTGAGCCTCACACGTGAACTCTCTGGCAGAGAACTGATCTGACTGTGTGGACAGTGTCTCCTCTCTCTCTCTCTCTTTTTTGTCCCTCCAAGATAGAGTGTCAGGCAGAAAGGACATTGTTATGGACAGGCAGACCAAAGGATGGTCCCCAGGCACATCACCTGGGTCATGATAAGGACTTCCCACGTTTGGTCAGTCAGTACCTTTGTAGCCACTAATCTCTTTTAAAACATTAAAATCTTTTTCATGCAGAAAAATAACAAAAGAATAGTAAAATAAATGACAGTAGTGCATCACACATATTGCTGAAGTTTCCTTTCGCCTGTTCTGAATCCACTCTTCATCCTTCCCAAGTGGAAAAATGTGGTCATTGATTTTGGCCTATCATGCCTGTGCCTTTTATGCTTCCATTACAAAGATGTGTATCAATGGCACATTGTTTCACTTTGTATTTTTTTTTTTACAAATAATGTCGTATTGTCTGCTTTATGTATTTTTATGTGGTTTGATATCTTCACTGAAATTATGTCTCTGCAATTCATCCATGTTGATGTACATGGCGATAGGTTACCCATTTTTCAGTGTTGCATAGTATTTTGTGACATGGGTAAACTCAATTTCCTTGTCCAGTTACTCGTCGACAGCACCTTGCTTTGCCTCTCTTTGGCGCCACAGTTCACGGTGCTGTGAGTGCTCCCACACCACCTCTCAGGACTAAGTGTTAAGAAACTGAACAAGCACATTTTAATTTACTAAAGATATTTTGTTGCAGAGAACTATCCTAGAATGATCAGTAAAATACTTTTAAACATAGAAGGAATTAAATTAGGAACAATTTAAACTTTCTGACTGAAGACTTTCTACACGTATTTTTAAATGGATGATGGAAATTATTATGGTTTATCAAATTATTATGGTTTTTAGGTACTTTTGGATGCATTCATGAGTGCTGTAATAATTTTAATATTTATAATTTGCTGGAAATTACATCTTCTGCTACTGTTCAAATTCATGATAATTTTTTTTAGGTTAACTTAAAACTGTGCTGAAGGTGCCCAAATTTAAAAAAAAAATTCACCTTTGAGATTAGAAGAGCAAAGAGTTTTAAAAACCACGTAGGAATAGGATTACTGGGTCGTAGTGTATGTTTTCATGTCCAGCTTTTTAAAGGTACAGTGGACTGTTTTTCTAAAAAGACTGTTCTGATTTGTACTTCTGCCAGCTAATGATGGTTTGTTCCTCCACACTTTTGTCGGTAGTACTTGATATAGTGAGATTTTTTAAATTTTTGCCGATTTGGTGTGGGTAAAGTGTCATCTGATCGGGATTTTATCCTGTACTTCCCTTACTGCCTTGGGTCACTTCCTTACATTTCTTTGGCCATTCGTGTTCACCCTTCTATGAAATGTCTGTTTTTGCCCATCCCTGAGGAATTTCTGCTCACTGTGACCTTACACAGTCCCTCTGGTCTCCCATCCTCCTTCCTATTAGTTGGGGTTGTATGAATAGTCCTGGCATTTGGGCCTCGAGAGGACCTGGAGCATGTCCGAGTCAGTGCACCATCACTGGGTCTTCCCCTGATGTGGTGAGCACGGAGGCTAG
This sequence comes from Tonatia bakeri, assembly GCA_004024845.1. Lineage (NCBI taxonomy): Eukaryota > Metazoa > Chordata > Mammalia > Chiroptera > Phyllostomidae > Tonatia > Tonatia bakeri. The sequence continues at coordinate 195,575 of PVIA01001649.1, forward strand.
CATGGGGAGGATTGCGCTGCTGGGCCGAGTCAGCTTGGGTTACTGAATCACTGCACCAAGGACAGCTGTCTTGAAGAGTCACCTGACCCAGAATAGACAATTTGTGAACAAGAAATGAACCTGAATCCACTGAGATTTTTAAGTTTATTTCTTGCTCCAGCACAGTCTAACCCTATTCTGACAAATATGATATGCTTGGTTCAGTTATTACTTTTCACTTTTTAGTGATTAATAAGGATTCTTTATGCATTCTGGATGCTGACCCTTTTCTGTTTTATATGTAATTCAAATATCTCCTTCCAATTTGTGGATTATGTTTCTCTTCTTATGGGATCATTTGATGAGCAGAAGTTCTTCATTTTAATGGAGTCAAATTTATTAATCTTTTACTTATGACTTGTGATTTTTATACTTAAAAAAATTCAACCCAACTCTACGGTCTTTTACATAGCTTTTTGTTTTTTCGTAAAAGTTTTAATGTTTTGTTTCTTACTTTATGTTTTCATTTATCTTAGAATTGATTTTTTTTGTCTAGAACAAGAGTAATGATCCCATTTTATTTTGTTTTCCTTTATGGATAACCACAGTCTACTATTTTCTCTTTAATATGCAATGCCACCTCTCTCATAAATCGAGTTTCCGAATGTACTGGGCCTGATCTGGGCTCTCTAACTGTTCATTTAGTCTACAGGTCTATAGCTAAATTGTATTAATGACAATGGATTTAGTATGTGTTTCCTAGTAGGGCAATTTCCTCTGCCTGTTGTTTACCTGAGAGACTGTTTCTGGTCCTTTGCTCTTCCATACCCATTTTCTAATTGGCAGATCAAGTTTCTTGAAACTTCTGGAATTTGATCTGCATTTGATTTTAGAATGGCACTGACTTTAGGGGTACGTTTGGGCAGAGCAGGTCTCTTTAATATATTGATATTGCCTATCTATTTATTGATTATTTCATTTATTTATGCCTTTCAATGTCTTTAAAAATTTTATAATTTTACCATCAAGTTCTTTTACATCTATTGCCAAACTTAGTTTTTAGAACTGCATATATTTTTCTTGTCCTTGAAATGATATCTTTTAAGTTTTCATTATGCAATGTCTTACACTAACCTTATTTCATTTATCCTTTTTCTTTATTTCCTGGAGAATTTGAAAGAAAATTCCAGATATTTTGTTATTACACATACAAATACTTCAGTATTCATGTCAAAAAATAATGATTCTTTAAAAACATAATGACCATGTCATTGTTATACTTAATAAAATTAGTAGTTTCTTTTTGTCATCTAATACCAAGTCTAGGATGAAATTTCCTTACTTGTGTCCAAGATGGCTGGTTTGTTTGAGGATTCAAGCAAAGTCTACATGTTATATCTAGTTGTTTGATCTCACATCTCAATCTGATGCATCCTCTCCTGTTTTTGATGGATTTATTGAGATACCTCTGTCATTTGCCCTGTAGAATGTCCTGCATTTGGATTTGGCTGCTTGCTTTCTTGTGTTGTCTTATTGTTCCTCTATGACTCATATCTCCTGTAATATGGGAATTAGATCTAGAAGCTCGACTGGATTGGGATCAGGGTGTGTGTGTGTGTGTATGTGTGTGTGTGTGTGTGTGTACCTGTGTATCTTAGGGGCTTGCTGCTGACTCTAAGCCTGAAGAGGTAAAGTGGGGGAGGTTGTAACCAGGAAAGAACTGGAGTGGTGAAAGATGGGCCACCTGAATGCAGTTGTGGCCAAAGAGAAAAGTAGCATTTGCCAGAAAGGCATGTGTGCTGGAGAGGGAGGAATGACATTTATCTCTTTCTCTCCACTCCCTCTATTGAACCCAACTGGGCACCTGTGTGAAGGAGTTCGTCAAGGTCAGATTCCTAGGGCACAGAGCAGTGCAGGGAAAGGCAGAGAATGGAGCTGAGGGACCCACAGAAAATAACCAGCACAGTATTTCATTGACAATTATTGTCTTGTTCTATTACTTCATCAAGTAGTGTTAAAATGGTGATTATCTAATTCTGTCATTGCTTCTGTATTAATTAGCTGAAATTTTTCTACAAAGAAGGATTTCTTTTTCAAAGAAAAAGAAATTTGCTTACTCTGAAAATACAATTTGTGTTAAAAGTGAAATAAATGCTTGATTCTTTTAATGAATTGTTATTTATTAATATATGAATGTATTGGGGTCATTATTGTTTTTAATGCCCAAATTGTCCCATCTTAGCCCAGTGGAATTCCTTTCCAGTTGGCTCCTGTGTCCTTTTGAGATGATTCAATTAGTCTTTTACAGATTTCTTCCTTTCTGACACACAGCTTATCCTACGCTTATCTGGCACATTTCCTGCCCCAGGGCCCAAAGGGGTAATTTCTCCTAAAAGCCCTGATTCCTTCTGTGGTCATTGGTATTTAGAAGCCTTAATTCTGAGTTTAGGGGTGCCTATCCCTTTTGGGTTGCTGTTGCTTCCAGGCCTTTGAAGTGGACAGAACTAGGAAATAAATACAATTTTGTAACAAAAATAATATGAGGTTTTTCCAATTTAAACTTGAGTTTAATGTTGGTTCATAAGGGCACAATTATTGCTTTATCCTACAATATAATATTAATGATTTCAAAATCGTAGTCGTAGTATCACTACTAGCAATTATTAGCAATAAGACTGCTGCACGAAACCGAAGATTTCCTCGTGACTCTGGTCTGAGAAGACGCCCTGTTGCGAGTGCACCGGGACAGTGTGCGCGAGTTGGCTGAGGTGAAGAGCATCTGTGAGCAGTTACGCCAACAACTGGGTATGTGGTCAGTTCCTTCAGTCCGTTTTCAATTTTGAATCACTGATTATTTTTTTGGTTTAATTTTGTTTTCTAATTTATACAGTTCCAATTTCAAAGCTATATAACAAGATACTTCCTTAGCAATCTGGCTTCTGTCCTCTCTCCTGCTCCCTAGGTCCCTCATAGGTAACCATGGAAAAAAAAGTTTCAATTTTTTCCTTCTATTGTTTCTTTTCAAAAGTATAAATAAATGGCCGTGTAAAAATCTTATTGCACAGCAGTAAGTTTCTAGTGAGAACACAATAACAATAAAACTTTAAAGAAAGCACACAATAAACAAATGATTTTTGTGTGTTGCTTTTACTGTTTTTTGTGTGTTGCTTTTACTGTTTAGAAATATATGTGATGATTCCATATCAACATTTAGAATTTTTTTGCAGCTTATTGCTTTTTATAGCCTATCCCATATCATATTGTGTGACTCTACTGTAGTTTATCCAACCAGTCCCCAACAGTGGGCATTTGGGTTATCTCCAGTGTTTCAGAAAACAGCACCACAATGAACAGCTTCGTGCCTACGCTATTTGCATTTGCCAGTGTCTGTGGGATAGAGTCCTGGAGGTGTCTCTGCTGGATTAGATGTGCATATGAAATTTGGCTAAATAATGCTAAACATGTCTTCATACTCTTACACCATTTTTGTATTTGCACCAGCATTCTAGGAGGCTTGATCTTCATTTTCTATTTTTATTTTCTATGAATCTTCAGTTGCTATTAATTTTTTATGATGAATGAGTGTTAAATTTTTTAATGTTTTTTGTATCCATTGAAACTATCACATGGTTTTATCTATTTTTTGTTTAAATTGAGGTGAATTATAAGATTTTTTATAATTAAACAAGATTTACACTCCTGAGATAAACCCACTTTAATCAAGATACATCACATTTTAAAAAATTATAAAGTTGGATTCCATTTTTTTAATATTTTGTTTAGAATTTTGCATCCATATTCATGAATTAGATTGGCCTGTACTTTCCTTTTCTATTAAGACGTAGTATGATTTCAATATTGAGATTATAAAATGAGTTGGGAACTGTTTGTTCTTTTGTATGCTCTTTACAAATTAAAATTTTTTCTTCCCTGAAAGCTTAAGAGAATTCACATATAAAATCATTTGAACCTGGTGGTATTTGAGAGGAAGAATTTTAACTATAGATAACAATGTTTAAAAAGGTTTATCGGATTAATGATGTTTTCTATCTTTTTTCTGAGTCAGTTTATATGTATTAAGATGTATATTTTTAGTGAAATCTACCCATTTCATTTATGTTTTAAAGTTTTTGCCTAATGTTTTTCATGTTTTTTGATTATCTTTCTCTTTTCTGTGTCTGAATTCCTGTAACTCCATTTCATTTATAATATTCATTATTTGTACTTTGTTTTCTTGACCTATTTATTTGTTTGGAATTGTGTTTATTGTATCCCATTCTTAGTTAATTTTAATAATTAATTTATATTATTTAATAATTATTCTTTCTCCTACTTTATTGACATTATTATTATTTTTTTACTTTTCTAACTTTTAATTTGGAAAGTTAGTTCATTCTATTTCAGCCCTTCTGCTTTTCTAGTACAAACTTAAAAAAATGGCAGTATGCTCTGGATGGTGTGGCTCAGTGTATTGAGCACAGGCCTGTGAACCAAAGGGTCGGAGGTTTGATTCCCAAGTTAGGGCATGTGTCTGCGTTTGTGGCCAGGCTGCCAGTGTGGGGCATTTGAGAAGCAACCACACATTGATATTTCTCTTCCTCTCTTTCTCCATCCCTACCCCTCTCTAAAAATAAGTAAATAAAATCTTTTTAAAAATGGCAATGTATCTTATTTATTTTAGCTTGTTTTTATTTTAAAAATTTCTTTGATCTCTGAGTAATTTAGAAGTACATCTTAAGTGTGAAGGCAAAATTTTTTAAAAGTTCCCTTTTTTATATTTTAAACTAAATTGCATTTTGGTAAGGGAGTATGGAATATATGATATTTTTTGAAATTTATTGATACTTTATGCACTGATACCTGATTAATTTTGATAAATGCTTCATGTGTGTTTGAGACAATGTTACTTTCTAATTGTTTGGATGAGGGCTCTTTATATGCTGATTACATCAGGCCTGCTAATGTTGCTATCCAAATCTATATCCTTAAAAATTTTAAGCTATTAATTGCTAAGATAAATTTGCTAACTCTCCCAGTAGAACAGTATCCCAGGCAGAAAGAAAAGGAAGTACTGTAGTCAGAGCGCAGGGGATAGTGAGAGGGTGGGAAGGGATGAATTTAGGGAGGTAACTAGAGGCCAGTTTAGAGGGCCTTGTTGGCGGTTATAATGAGTTTGGTGTTTCCTCTGAATGGAATGGGAGGGCTCCGAGCTGAGGGATGCCACCACCTGATTTACAATGAAAAAGGATCACTCTGTCTGCTGCATTGGGAAGAGACCTGGGGAAAGGCTAGAAGACAGTTACAGTAATCCAGGCAAGAGATGATGGTGGCTTGGACTAGGTGGTGGCAGTGGATGTGGTGAGAATGGGCTGGGTTCTAGAAATATTTTGAAGATTCAGCCTATAAGATTTGCTAACAGTGTAGTCAGGAATTGTTAGAAAGAGGCATTTAGGATGATATCAACAAATGGAGGAATGGAGTTGTCACCAGCTGATAGAAAGACCATGGTTATTAGGTTTTGGGAGAAAAGAAGAGAGTTTTGGATGTGTTGAATTTCGGCAAGTGATAATATTGAGTAGGCAGTTGGAGTCAGAACAGGAGTCTGGGGAAGATGATAAATTGGGGACAAATTAGCATAGAGATGGTATTTAAAAACCAGGGAGTGAATGTCAGTAAAGAAGAGAAGAGGACCAAGGACTAAGCACTGTGAGACTCTGAGACTCTGAGACTCTGACATTAAGCACTAAGCTGGGCGTGGGGCGGGGGGAGGGGCAGCAAGGAAGACAGGAAGAAGCCCCCAGGAGTGAGCTAGGAGAGGAACAGGAGAACGGGGTCCTGGAGTCAAATGTGGATGTCACATGACTTTCAAATATACTCCTGTTGAATGTATAACTTTTGAAGTTTCTCTAAATGTAAATCAAAAAATGGTGATTAATGAATTAGTTTCCTAATGTATACATTTTGTAATAACAAATAAAAAAATCTATTCAGAGGAGAAATCTATGACGATTTCCAACTCCAAAAAATTTGGGATTTGTGATATTATAGGACTTAAATGTAAATCTTTAAACCTGGCTTCTGTGAGGGTCTTATTTCTGTACTGTTTTAACTTTACCTCAGGAGGCAGAGTGAACTGTCTCTCCTTTTGTCTTTGCTGAGCTCCCGTTACCGTGGGACTGGCTGTGACTTCAGGCTTCCATCTTTCCCATCTCGGGTCTTTTTGTTGCTTCTGCTGTGATGAAAATGATTTCCTAGAGAAAGAATGTATAGAAAGTTGATGGAGTGGCCAAATTCTCCTTGGCTGCGGAGCTGGGGCTTGCACTTTGGTAGACTGGAGCACGGTTTCTAATTGTTCTACAGTTTTTGCATATGGAGCTGGGCTGGGTGGCCTACCTGTAGGTCCTCTATTGAATTTTATCAAACTGACCATGTCCATTTTGTAACCTCTTGCCACCATCCCACTGTCCCCTCTCCCAAATTGGGCACATAGTAAGTATTCAGTAAATGTTTGTCCAGTGCAGTGAGAGGATTCAGCCTCTAACATGGCAGACATGGCTTTCAAAACAACCAAAGATTTTATTTTAAAAGTTATCAACTTCTGAGAGTGAGCTACTGCTTTAAAATTACATATACATATATGTATTCTAGTAAACATAATGGTAAAGCATACCTAAATTACAAATTACCATCTTAAAAATTTAAAGTAGTTTATCCCTGTTGGTTTTCCTTTCCCACTAAAGTCATCATCTGTTCACAGAGCACCATTAGCAGCTGAAAAGACATGGCAGGGAATTGAACAAATTGAATGTTCATCGCAGACAGATTTTCTCCTTCTGTGTGTGGATTGGACATGACTGTGAACAGTTGGAGGTCAGACCATCACTAATATGTATAAAACTTTTGATGTTAATTTACCATTAAAAAATATATTAATTTTTGGCAGACACGCAAATATTCTTGTCTTGCCTAAAGCTTTATTTCCCGTGATACATAGGAAGCTAAAATCCACACTGGGCCAATTTGAAAAGCAAGTAAACTTTTTCTTTATTAAAGCCCCATTTTGTTTCTTAGTGAAAGTGCATATATGAAATTCAGTTTCACTCACTAAAATGGCCCTTGTAAAAGTCTGGAATGTTCATTGAGGAAAAGGGACCATATGAACAAGATACAAGTGTCCTATTTTGGCTGCATTTAATGGGTTTCCCCTCAACTGGTCTTTTCAGGGCCCACTTTGGCTGTGCCCAGTTAACGTCAAACAAATGTCAAGGAACAAAAAGGTACAATCAAATTATGAGTTGCAATGCCCTTGCATATTAGTAGACTGTACTTTTAAAAAAAGAATGATCTTTTATTCCATTGTTGTAAAATAGATGTCTTACTAAGTGGTGGGTTAGGGTTGAGGTTAGGAGGCAGTTGGAGATAAGGAAGGAAGAGAGAAATATCTAGTTAAAAGTCTCTTTATAGTCTAGCAACTGGCTACATTTTCTACTGGACTGTTAAAGACTGTCTGGTCTTTAACATCTTTTCTATTATCAAGTACCCAAACTGTACCTGGGGAGTGAATATTGTTTCTAAGTAGAATGGCACATTTTGAAATTGCTTGCTTTATGTGTTATAGGCATTTATGAAGAAAGAAAAGAAGGGATTTTATTTTATTATTGCAACAAAACACAATTGTTTTTGACATGTTGACGTCTGATATAAAATGACATTGATACATCTTCTCTGGATAAATCTCTTTTCTGTTGGCATTGCTGAAAATGCTTAAACCAACTTCCACTGGTTTCACTTTTATTCTCTTTGTTTCAGTTGGTAGCTGTTAATTTTGCAGAATGCTGTTGGCTTTTTAATATATTATTAAAATAAAATAAAATAAAAACTCAAAGCATTTAAGAGGGACAGTCTATAGAGACAAAGCAAGCATTGAATTAAAATTTACTATTGAGTTTTTAAAATTGATTTTAGAGGGGGAAGAGAGAGAGCAAGAGAGAGTGAGAGAACGAGAGAGAGAGATCTGTTGTTACATTATTTATGCATCCATTGGTTGATTCTTGTATGTGCCCTGACCCAGGGGATTGAACCCACAACCTTGGCAGTTGGGACAATGCTCTAATCAACTAAGCTACCTGGCCTATCTCCCTCCCTCCCTTCCTCCTTCCTTCCTTCCTTCCTTCCTTCCTTCCTTCCTTCCTTCCTTTTTCTTTCTCTCTTTCTCCCTTTCTCTCTCTCTCCTCCCCTTCCTTCCTTCCCTCCCTCCTTCTTTCTTTCCATCCTTCCTAGCTCTGGGAACTTCTCAAGAGAATCATTTTGAGGATGCTTTTCTCAAAGATGTCATTTAAATGGACTTTAATCTCATAAAACAGTGATTTTCAACCTTTCTCATCCCATGGCACACATAAACTAATTACTAAAATTCTACAGCACACCAAAAAACATATTTTTTGCCAATCTGACAGAAAAGGTATAATTTTGATTCATTCACACCAGATGGCTATTGTTGTGGTGGTTGTTGTCATTTTTTTTTTTTAATTTGACAATTTAAAGGAAAAGAGGTCAGTACTCCTGACTAGATAGTCAGGTATGGCAGGTTTTAAAATTCTTGTGGCACACGGTTGAAAATTGCTGCCATGAAACAATGGCAAATCCTATGAGTGGTCTATGAATAGTATTTGGTGAGATTCCAGACACTGTCATGGTAGCCAACCCAATGCGACACTGGTGCTCTTTACTCATAGTAAGAACCTGGGGCCAGGCCACCAGTGTTTGGTATTATAATGGCCTGTAAACTAAAGCTGCTTGGAACACAGGTAACTCTTGTTTGAACCCCAGACTTGATATACAGAGTCAGCACCCCGTACATGGTACTAATTCACCATAAAATATTATTTGACAGAGGCCTAAAGCTTGTCTTGTCAAAAGCTTTATTTTTCATAATCCACTTAGAGATAAAATCTACTTAGAGGTAAATTTCAATTTGAAAAGTAAGTAAGCTTTTCTACAATTTCAAGGGTTCAGCCCTGGGCCAGATGTTATGGAAGACAAAAGGAAACCAGAAGCCGTGACCCCTTCCTCCAAGGAGACCACCATTGTATAAATAATACTTATACAAGAACTACTAAATTACAAGGTTATGTAATCAGATAGGGAGTTCTGTGTGTGGTAGAGACTGTAAATGATGAAAGAGCCAGAGAAAAAGAAAGCTCCATGAACAAGTTTTATAATTTTCTTAAATGGAGCCTTGAAAGCAGCATCAGTGGAGAAAGTCAGCCCGAGAAAGGGGAATAAATCAAGCAGAAGCTCTGTGAAGAGAAGGGAATGGTGAGAGCTATGAGCAGAGTGTGGTGCTTGGTCCCATGGTAGGGAATAGTGACATATTCATGGTTACCTTGAGAAGCTTTGTTTCTTCTCAAGAAGCAGGGATGTCCAACCTTTTGGCATCTCTGGGCCACAATGGAAGAAGAAGAGTTGTCTTGGGCCACATGTTAAATACACAAACACTAACAAAAACTGATCAGCAAATAAAAAGGTTTTAAGTAAATTTACGATTTTGTGTTGGGCCGAATTCCTAGCCATCCTGGGCCACATGCAGCCCGCAGGCTATGGATTGAACATGCCTGCTAGGATGCTGAAGGCCTGTCCCCACGTTTTATTTATCAATCATGTAGGTATTCCACCAAAGAAACATTAATATGTGAGAGGTCATGTAAGACTAATAAAGAAGGTTTCAGTGTTTGATCTTACTATCTATTCATCTGAATTTTGAAAAGGAAAATGAGAGCCTGGTTACATGTCTATCAGCAAGTAGTATGTCCTTGATTTTTATATTGAAAGCCTTGCTCTCAAATCCACTCATTGTCTATGAGTCCTAGAATGAAATGACAAAATCTTCTGCATGATGACAAGAGATTTTGCATTTGATTTTTTCCAAAAATATGCTATGCTTGAGATTTTCTGCTTGATAAGTCTGAGCATTCTTTAGGGTCAGACTATGAAGGGTCTCCGATGGCTCCTTTATTTTCTTCCTCCTACCTCTGCCTTCATCTAATGTAAACGGGCAGAGAGGTTCTAACCCCACCCCCTTTTTTTCTGATTTCTGCTGTTTCAAGAAATCATGGTGACTAGGTGATCTCTTTTCACTTCCTCTAGCATTTTACTGCTCCAGTTTCCTTATAGTTCCCCCAGGTAAATAGCCACAGAAAAGCTTGCTTACAAATAGCGCATCGGATCTTTGAAAGCCTCCTGCAAGTCCCCAAGGTTGGAATGGCTCACTCAACTCATAACCAAGATGACATCTTGGGCTATTCCACCAGGTTTTGCATTCACCCCTCTCCCCCAGCTGGACACATCCTATTGATAATTTCTTCTGGAAACTGGATAAAAGCAAGTAATAATGGGGAGGTAAAAAACCCAGAAGTTTAGTAACATGTGTGAAATAAACTGTCCGCTGGGTTTTGATGGGACACCACAGGATATAGAAGAGAAGCAGAAAGACACCTGGCCATGTTAACCTTGTGAAAAAAAAATGAACTGCAGACAGAAAGAGCTTTTTTTTTTAAAAAAAAAGGAAAATAGGAAAAATGGTTCTGCATGTTGGATCTGGTCTTTTCTTTTTGCAGGAATTCTGTTGTCCCTTTAGAAAATATCAAAGCCGTTCCAAGGCACATTGGCACCCGTGTGGCACTGCAGCCTTCTCTTGGCACTGCTCATCCTGTTGCTGGCAGGACAGAGCATGGACCCCTTGAGCCTCATCCTCTGTTGTTTTGTGCACAGGAGCCAAACATTGTGGCTACTCGGAAGGCAAGGCTGGCAGCTGAAGAACCCAGATGCCAAGCTCTGGACTGGACTTCTGTTCGTTTGCGGCTGGTCCCTTCCCTGGCATCTGCCCTGGCTTTGCAGCAGCCTGTGTCCCCGTCTGCAGAGCTGGGCTCCGCATTAGGCTTCTGTTGGCTCTCATGGACGTTCGGTCACTGTTTCCCTTTTGAATTATCCTTGATTATGAGGAATGTGCCTTTATGACACATTCCTCCCCAGGCACCTGCCTCGTGTGATGTGCCTTCATCACTAGAAAGGGGGGTTTCTCTCAAATTACTGGCCATTGTTAGCAAGAAATCTCATGGAATGTGACCATTCCTTTTCAGGTAGGAAGATATAAAAATGAAATACAAAAGCTGATATTTTAGACACAAACTCTAATTTTCTTCTTAATGACATGAAAGGCTCTGAATGAAGATACATACAGAGAAAACAAAAACAAAAATTCCAGGATAATGAGAAATTCCAGAAGGTGCTTACAAGAATTTGTTTTTAGTTTCTTTCACATTCTGTCCCTATACAATGCCACTATCCTCGACTGAGAAAGAGCTCTTATTTCTTTACCCATAGACTTTTGACTTGACAAAAGGGAGAGTGGGTTCCCTGGATTGCAGGAGGCAATATATTTATGGTATTAATCACCAGATAGACATTGAGTGGAGTTCTCACTGGGTGACTAGTACTGGATCACATTTTGCTGGTGAGGAGGTGAGGTTAGGAGGAGGTTAGCCAGTAAGTTTGACTGTCCCCTGCTGGAGCTCATGGATAGTTCTCTGACAAGGGGAAACCTCATGCTTAACTAAAACACGAAAGTCAACTTCAGAAGTCCACCAACTAGAAGGGAAGCGAAATATATGCTGATAATTCCGACATGCTCATCTCCGGAATATGTTTGTACATCTGAGAGGCTTCTGACATTTGTTCACATTCTAGTATCTTTGGTATTTGCTCAACCTGTGTGACTGACTATGGCTCATCAGAATTTTAGATACAGTTCAATGGGAAGGATGAATTACAGTGAAGTAGAAGATGCTTTGCTTTGCCCAGCATGGTGTCTCAATGACCTTTTGGGAATTTGAGCAAATCCCAAATTTGTAATCTCATCAAGCTGAATGATTATTCACTGCTCAGTTCCTGCAGCTGGAAAAGGGGTTTGTCCCAGTGACAATCTTTACAGTTTCATGAAATCTCAATGAAAGCTAAGTCTTTAAAGCCAGACAGACTGGAATTTTAGTCTCAGTTCTGTTTCTATCGGTTTCTTGACTTTGAATAAAAACTTCTGGACCTCTTTAAACCTCAATTTGCTCCTTTGTAAAATGGGAGGATAATAGTACCTGTCTAACGGGGCTATTGTTTAGATGACAAATTCATGGTACAACATATGAAACAGAGTATGAAATAGGTGTTGGCTAGCAGTTAAGATTTTCTGTAGGTTGGGGCAGGAAGAACACGACCCACTAATTTAGACCTGTGTCATTTTTTCCTCATTGGTTGACTCTCATATTTATTGACTTTATTGCTTTTAATGAGGAAGAATGACCTACATTCTTGAGACCCTTGGGGGTACACATATCACAATGTCAGGGCATATGATGACCAAATGTCTGCTAAGTGAAACAGTGGGCAGGATAGACTTCAGGTTTATCCCCTTGAATGTATCATTTTAGAAAGTTAAACTGGCATATATCCAGTTCACAAATTACTGTCAAAATAGACATCTGCTGAGGTGGACAACAAAGGAAATTTTAAGCTTAGGTGTGTAGGTACTAAGGAAATAATTCTGTTAAAGGAACACGTTTCACCTTTGGAACTCTGACTACACCCACTCTGAAAAATAGATAGTTACTGAGTTGGGCAGGTGACCGTAGAAGATGCAAAATGTACTGAAAAGGAGCAATAGTCACTAAGTGAAACCTTAGCATCATTTGTGGGCTCTAGAAAGGGGACCTATCCCTAAGTCTAGAGGGTAAGGGGGCAGGTGTTGGTGCACTTTTCTGTAAAGGGCCAGGTAATAAATATGTAGGTTTTGCAGATCACGTGGTCCTCAGAATCATAGTGATTGGAGTGTGAAATAGCCATGGACAACAAGTAAGCAAATGAGTGTGGCTGTGTTTCAGTACAGCTTTGCTTACAGAACCAGATGGCAGTGGGATGGGGCCATCCATGGGCCATAGTTTGCTGATCTCTGGAATAAGGGACTGAAAAGGTGATCAGTCAATATTCAGAGTTTTATTTTGTATTCTATTTTTAGGTAGGTCACATAGATCCTAAATAAGATACCTCTTGTTCTTTCTGGTTAATGTTCATTGAATTAAGATATATGAGTATTTTAAGGGATGTGGAGAAAAGCATCAGAGACTATGAGTCTGGCGTTCAGACTCAAAGGTTAGACATATGTGAGGAGCAGTACTGAGTGAATATGGACTGGCAAGGTGGGTTGGGCACTAGAGAGAGAATATAGCCAACCACTGCCATAGAGAATTTGGGCTTAGAGTTTCAGATATTTTAATTTTTCAAAAGAAACCAGAAACCTGGTAAAATTTCTTGATTTTTAAGTATTGGCTTACCAGTTTTAAAAAACACTATCCAGCCCTACCAAAATATGTATATGGTTGAAATGTGGCATGCACACTGGTAGTTTATGACCTTTGCTTCCAGCCCACGGATCTTTACTTCTGAAATACTGATAGTTGCCTTAAAATAGGGCTGGGAGGTTTTTACAGGGCTAGTTTGAATTTTAAAGGACCAATCAGGCTTATGCCCACTTCCTTAAAGTCACCCCTCTATCTCAAAACTGTCTACCCCAAAGAGGCACCACAAAGCTCTGCCAAGTATACCCTATTTATAGAATTTCATTAGGATTTGAACAGCCTACAGGAAAGGGCAAGGCTGGCAGCTTGTTCATTACAGTGAAGATTTATGGACGGCCAACCTCGAAAATTCAAAGAAATCAGTCTACTTTGGGTTTGAAATCGTCTAGCTCTGCTTGAATATGCTAAATCCTTCCTTATCACATCCGTGTTCTTTGCGTTGGCAGATTTAATTCTACGATTCAATAGAAAGCACTCTCTTTTCTTAATATTAAGATTTCATTTTCCTCTAAACTCTGATAATTTGAGGCTTTTTTTTGAGTCGGATATAAACAGAAATTACCTTTTCATCACTTGAAAGTTTAATCCCCTTGTTTTAATGAACTCTTTTAAAATAAATTGGATAGAGGAGATAAAATTTGTGTTGTTTTTATTTGACACTGAAAGTACTTTATTGTGGAAATATTTGGGCTGTGAGTTATAATTTAATGTCCCTGTGGTTATCCCATGGTCATTGATCTATTTGGGATTGTTCTGAACTTGAAGCTATCTGAAAATTTTCCTGTAGAATAAAATTCCCAAGCTAGAAGTCTTTGGAGGCTTTTAAATCCAACTTTTTTTCTTTCTTTTTGGCAGTAGGTCTTCCAGAAATAGTCTATTGTGCCTGACAACATATATCCAATCCTGAACTTGAAAAAGTTCCACTCCTACGTGTAACTCAGTGACCCTGGGGTCCAAATTGGTAGTGAACTTTCTGAAAAAGCACTCTTGGTTCTTTAACAAGAACTTATTGGTAATTAGAACCCTAGCCTGGGCCTACATTTTGGATTGTGAAAATAAAAATAAAAACCAAGTGGCATCTGTTGATCTGGAAAAAACAAAACCGATTACACACAGTTAACTCTGCATTTTAGAAATTCTTAAATTAATCCCCGTTTAGCGTTCTGGAGAAAGGTGCAATGGAATGAAATGATCCCATGAAATCCTTGTGTTCCATAAGGTGTCTTGAAGTTTGATTGGATATTAACTAAAAGATCATTTTGCTTCTCTTTTATAGCAGGAGATGCAATGTGTTCATTTTATAACATCTCCGCTGTTTGGAATAAATCACCAAGGACAGATGCTCATCACATTTCAGTTCAATAAAATTCTTGCAGAGTCTGAACAGATACATGACTAGTTGCTTTAGGTCTCTGTCCAGGCCATTATTTGTTTGGAAAAATCAAATTTACAGAACAAAATAGAGTTACACTAAAAACATTGAAATTAATATTTTGTTTGCTGTCTTATGTGCTTGTTATTTTTGGCCAGGTTGCGCTGATAGGACTTTACCTTCAGTTTTACAAGTTCTACCTTTATAAATATCGACCATCTCATCACGTTTTTTTCTAAAACAGCAGTTAATGTGCTTTCCTGCTGTTAGATCTTCTGGTAATACCATTTTAAAGGTTCTCGATAGAAGAACTTGCCAGTGTTCTTGAAGAAGTGCTGAAATTCCACGTTCAGTCTTTTCTGTGGCTGCAAACGGGTTTTCAACAAGCAAAGCCAAGGCGTTTGTTTTAAAGTGCTATGTGTGCTGCTAAACTGTTGGTGAGTTTTGGACGTCTTCATGTGCTGTATGGCACTTCTCTCGAATTTTTGAAAAAAATCAAGAAGACATAATCCACTGACTTGCCAATATTCCTTTTTTTAAAGAGAAGAGATTTGTGCTGAAGAAGTTGCGATTGTACATCTTCAGTTGATATTTCCTTGATGAAGTTTCATGCGGTTTTAAATTATTTATCCAGGAGGGCATGTGATAAAAAGTTGAGGCTTTCCATAATGGTGTGCAAGGTAAAAATGTGCATCCTACCAAGCATTCGTAAATGCTCATCCCTGCATTTGACAAAGCTGCAGGAGTGTCCTGAGATAATATTGTTTAGGGTGTGTGTGTGTTTTTTTTTGTGCGAGAGAGAGACAGAGAGAGAGAGAGAGAGAGAGAGAGAGAGAGAGAGGAACAGCTTGAGTGTTGAGTAAATAGATCCGCCCATGGCTAGAATGGTGTGGGGGTGGTAATCATTCCCTAAGGGCCACAGGAAATGCTTACTAACCTGTCATGGCAATAGTCCTTGAAAATGAATCAAGGAAATCCAGGGTGTGTAATAACCATTTGGTAGGGCTAATGTTCTGACACCATCTGACAGGACCAGAAAAGTGGGAAGTTAGGCACGTGGCTCTAACCACAGCCAGTGAATTTTGCTTGCTGTCTGTTTATTATGTTTATTAACAACCATTGCAGTGCTGGATTCACTTCCGAGCTTCCTCTTTTTTTAAGAATGTGTTTCTCACCCTGGTATTAAAAGAGCGTTTTTATTAAATGTCTGATTTTGTTTTGACAAAGAACTCAGTGACTGTCAGGCCATTTTAGGGTTGGCTATTTTTTCCCCCGCCCTCAATTAGGTTCCCAAACTGCAGAGAGAAACCTTTCTCCTGTGCAAATTCTGAAGTTTATAGTAAGTAGGCAATAGGAAATGAAAATTATGCCTTTTCTTTTATTTAAAGATAGCCTTCGTGTTGAACTGGCTTTTACTGCCTTTAAATATTTGCTTTCTGGGAGCATTTGTATATATTTTCTTAGCTCTTAACTACCATTTCTGCTTAGTTTTGTATCTGCTAGCCCCAGCATTTACAACCTACAAAAACCTCATAAATCTACTTCATTTTTCTAATAAGACATGAAAGTCCTTAATTGGCCTTAATGAAATGCACTTAAAGGGCAATAAACGTGTTTAAGCCCCTCTTTCAGGGTGAGCTTCAGTACTCTCACTCTACTCTGTTTTAGCCTTTCTGGTAATTAATCATTTATTCATATGTGACGAATCAGTAACAAGATCAAGCAACTACTGCACAATTGCATGATAATAAGCTGCTCATATATGTGTCAAGATTTAGCAATCCTTTTTAAAGCCTAATTTAAAGTCATTTTACAACTAACCAGACTGCTTCTCTGAAGCATTTTTCCCCCAGTATCTTTTCTACATATTTTCATTTGGATGCCATCTTTTTATTTTGTTTATAGAGCCCAGTCCGCCTCAAATCCACTTATGGCACCAGCGTGAATTTCAGCAATGCAAACATTTACCATTGTTTTTCAGTTGGCTTGGAATTCTCTCTTTGATCCAAAAGGGAGGGGGTGGAGGGGAAGCAAAAGAAAAAGAAGGACTGCATTTATAAATAGAAGACCCAAGAGTCCCTGCCATTTTTAGTGTGCATTTAAATCTTAAATCTGCTGTGATTTATGGAGACGTGTTAATCATTTGCCTGCACCTTAGTACTCTGAGAATTCCAGCAATTTCCCATACCAAAGGATGAGTTTCTTTTTCTGTAAAGGAGATTTCTTTCTTTCTTTCTTTCTTTCTTTCTTTCTTTCTTTCTTTCTTTCTTTCTTTCTTTCTTTCTTTCTTCTTTTTCTTTCAATTGGGGTATAAACAACATTCTTCACTACAAAAAAAGGAATTCTTACTGTTAATGCCAGCTGACAGATTGAGTATATGAATGCCTGCTTGTGTGTACACAAACTGGGTTTGGATTTCCTGGCTGTGTGTGTACAGGGGGTGCTCACTGGTAAGCCTAGGTGAGCATATGTGAGGGAGGATGTGGGCCTGCGTGGTCACGGTGCACAGAGCTGCTTTGCACTGGGAAATGCGTACATTTGAGTTGATGCTAATGTATGACCAAACGGTTGGCATCTGCTCTAGTCAAGGAAAGTTTGTTCAGTCAAGAAAACCAAAGTAATTGAAGAGAAGAGTCAAAAGTCCTTCTTTAGCATATGTTAACATATGTAGATCACTTGAGATTTAATCATTCAGATGTCTTTAATATTGGCCTATAAATAGCAGGTGATAAGATTTTATGTATGTATTTAAATAAGAAGAAACTCTGGAAAACTCAGTGGAGCTGACACCTGTAAATAAAAACTTGCCATCTGAATTGGTATGCTCTCTGAGTTTTTACCTTCTATTATACATGTTAGAATTAGAATGAAGCTTTAAACTTGTGAGTCCCTCCCCCAGGTAAACTTAAATCTTATTAATTCAAATGTGAAGTAAAAAAAGTGATTTTGAATTGCTGATAAAGCTGAGTAGTATAGTTTTTAAAAATAAATGCCATTTGATTACTTTCAAGTACAAAAAGTGGCTACTCCAGTGTAACCAGGGAGAGGGAGCTCTGGCCAGATTCACTTTTATGTCTGGAAAATGACCCCACGTGACAGCACATTAATTGTCTGTTGGTAGTGAATGCTTCTGAAGTATTTCAAAATTGGTCCCTTACATACCTTAACAGTTCTCCTCAATTCAACCGTAGGTAGCCTCCTCTAATGTGGAAATTTTATTTTATTTTCTTGTGTAGCCAGTAAGACTCATCACAGTGTGTTTAATTCATACCTATTTACCTTGATTCAGCACCACTTCTTTTATCCAAGGCCCCAAAAAGTAATTTTTGTTCTAGCTTTCTTGCAATCGTACATTCCTCAACAGAAGGCACAAAATTAAAGACATAACCAAGGCATCGTTCACAGTGCAGTCTGAGCGAAGGCCCGCCCCGTGGTTGCACCGCGTGCAATTTATGCAACTGCACTTGCGTCTCTGGTTTTCTGTTTTGTCTGTATACACCTGGCCTTGATAAAGAAATATTTCTGATTTTGGTTGAAACAATATGTTTCCTTAGTTTTCAGTTGCCATATGTTCTGCTTTATCAGGTACATCTGAAGAAGATCCTTAAATGTAGCACAAGGTTTTCATGTGTTCATTTTTATATTGCAAACTTGATTTGTTCTCTTATGTTCTGCATTTCCTCACATGCCCATAGTCCATTTATCTAACTCTAAATAGCTCTGTGGGTAAAATGTGAAGAACCTCATTCTGTTTTTGTCCTTTGTTTTGTTTTGTTTGGTTTGATGACAGTGTTACATTTCTTCAATTTATGACAAAGTTCCTTTTGAAAAGAAGTAAGGTGATGAATCTTGAGTAAAATAATTTTTTTAAAGAATGGCCTGGTTACTCAAGCTCCACTAATCAGCCAATTTGAATGATTGTAGGGAGAGAAAGACACAACTATAAGATATGAAAACTGAACTCTTTACTAGGCTTGAGATTTTAAGGTACCGTGCTACACGGGGTGGGGCAAAAGTAGGCTTACACTCATTTGCATGACAAATCATGCAATAATCAGTAAATAATAATTCAAGAACAAACTGTGTTGCACATACTCACCGCTGTAAACCTACTCTTGCCCCTGCCTGTATGCAGCCTGAGCCCTCTGACTAGCATCTCCTCTGAATTTTGCAGAAATAATCACAATGTGTAAAAATAATCACACAGTGTAAAAATAATTGCAATAAGGTGATAATTTAGCAGTAAAAGGAAAATTTCAGACCCAGTTTAATCAGTTTAAGTGTCTCTCTGGTTCTTCTGATTTGTTGTTCATTTATGCTGGGCAGCTGGACAATAGGATTTTGCACGGGCCACAAACAATGAAATAAAACAGCAAGATGTACTGTATTTTACTGAAACATACAATAAAGGGCAGCAGGGGACTAGTCAAAGCCCAATATTCAAAGACTGTAATTTTTTATCACCACTCTATTTCCTAAACCAAAATGTTTTTTGGGTATAAATATTGGATGAAAGCAAAAATGCACCACATTCACTGTCATGGAGTTAACACCTAAACCTGTTTTTCATTAGAATTAAATTAATATTATGTAAGTAGTGGTATAGTTTTAGGATGTTATTATTATTTATGGTCTAACTGTTCTGCATAAATAGAATTGTTCCTTGCTTCTTTTTGTTTTTACTACTAATAAAAAGTAATAGGCATCATAATTCAGGGACTGTTTACATTTCAAGGCAGTTTCTGTTTGGTCTTGGTGGCCTGGGGAAGGAGACAGACCCCAAATTGAAGTGTAAAACACTTAAATAACAAACGTGAGAAGCAATTGTGGGGAGCATTAAATGTTTAGGCAAGAATGGCCACAACAAAGATGTACCATTAAGATTTTAAAAATGTTGAATGGAAAGCCAGTCCCACTAATACACTTACGTCTGCATTGCTCTCCAGCTTTCTTCATGTATGTCCGGTGATTGCAGAGTATACGTATATTTATTAACAAATATCTTCCCTTAATTATCTGCTGACTTCTCAGAACACTCAAGAAAGAGAAGAAAATGGCTTTACTTGTGATGGGCAGGAAGGCAGTTTTTAACCACAACAGCCCTGCTTTCTTATATTTTACAAAAAAGAACTTATCAGAAGAAGTGACGGGATACTTAAGTGAAAAACCAGAAAATTGAAATCATTCCTTTGTGAAAATCATAGGTTTGCGATATTCTTGAGGAAATTATGCAAGAATTCATACTTGCAAAGGTGGAGAACTAGACTAGTAGCTCAGAACACATTCTTTTTTTTTTAAATATTACACAGTTCTAGATTTTTAAAAAAGATTTTATTTATTTATTTTTAGAGAGGGAAGGGAGGGAGAAAGGGAGAGAGAAACATCAGTGTGTGGTTGCCGGGGGCCGTGGCCTGCAACCCAGGCATGTGCCCTGACTGGGAATCGAACCTGCGATGCTTTCGTTCACAACCCGTGCTCAATCCACTGAGCTACGCCAGCCAAGGCCTCAGAACACATTCTTTAAGTGGGCAGATCCAGGGCTATATTTTAAGAATGCTTTTATGCCTTTAAGTTGGTACTGTTATTGTGTTAAACATGAAGACAGCACAAAGAGCCCTAACAATGCCTCTTCTCTCCCAAGGAAAATAACAAAATTTGTTTTTCCTAGAGAAAGGTTTTGTTTTACAGCTAAGAGAGTCACACGAGTGTGCAGTGGAAGACTATGCAGCCCTTCAAAGTGATGTTCAGGAAGGATTTTCAGTTGCATGGAAAATACTGATGCTGTGAGGGGAAGGGAAAATGATAGCATGCAGAATTGCCCCCACAGTAAAATCTAAGAGAGAAAATACACTGTAAAAGAGTAAATAAAATATTCCAAAATGTTAACAAAAATTGCTTATGGGTGGCAGAATTGTGGGCGATGTTTATTTTTTGTGTAGGTATCTCTTTCAAATTTTTTATAAAGGCATAAATTATTTTGATAGTATTAAAATAATCTAAGCCATACAAAAATAATGATAAAATCAGATTTAGGGGTGCATTTTTAATAAATTAACCATGTTAAATTTTCACATATACTGTCAGCCACCCTATGAGAGAGCTAATAATTATTTTTTCCTCATTTTACAGTGATGATCCTAAAGCTTAGGGGAGTCAAGGTAATTATACAAGGTACACAGGTAGTAAGTAGAGAGACTGCAGATCCAAAATGATTTGTTCCAGTGATCACATTTCCAACCACCGCACTGCGTTGCCTTTTGGAGTCACAGGTCTTCACCCGTACTTTATGTTTAAATGCAAAACCAGAAAGTGTTGCTGATTCTTTTTCATTAGAAGAGGCAGTTGTGTGTTGTGGCCACTTCTCCCACGTGACAGATTCTGACACCATCTCTTGTCTTTTTACAAGTGTTGTCACTTTAGGTGATTCTGCTTTTCTCTCTAAGTCAAGGGCTGTATTTTTGTTCAAACCAAACCAAATGAGCAGGGCGTCCAACACTGTCCAGCTCCCGACAGCTCCTTCAGTTTGCTTGAGCTCGACTTTTCAGGGCGGGAGATGGGGTGGGGAGAGGTGACCGTTTTCCCCAGACTCTTTTGCTAAGATATTGGATGCCTTTGCATCCTAACCCATCCCACCCTATTTCACAGAAAATATTAAGCTAGAGTCCTTTTAATTCAGACCAGGCTTGTCATTCTTCCCATAAGACTTGAAAAGTGTCAAACCTAGTATCTGCAGAAACAGGCCTGTTTCTAGTTCAGTCATTATTATATACACACCCTTATTAACTTTGACTTTCTTTGGAGTAGACCCTGAAGACTAGGGATTCTAATATAAACACATTGTCAGTTAGAATTTTCTGAGATTTTAATTTTGCTTCAGGCAAAGGCAGTTTCTCTTCTGGTGTCCTAGGGTCATTAGAACTGAGCTCAGAGGGCAGCTCTGCAATTGGTTTCATCCTGTTAATAATTTCACAGGAGGGCTCGAATGTTCTGCTTCTGACCAACCAGGCCTAATTTCTGTGGATGCCGCTCCACTGCCTTAGCAATCCTCAGTGACACGAGGTGATTAACGAATACAAATGATGATTCAGACAATCCAGAGAGATGGACTGTTGGAGATAAGGTTTTCTTGGGCTAGATTCATCCAGAGAAAGATGGTGCCATTGACCATCATTTGTCCCGGAAACTTGACTAAGCCTTAATGGTGCTTCTGCTGTGTAGCACTGAGATATCAACTTTGGCACTTTTAAAACATAGCCCCAAATACTGGCCTTGAAAGGGAATCTCTGGCCCCTCCTCTTGCATCTGGGTGGGCTGTGCTTCCACCAATGGTGGACTGTCAAGAGTTGGGTGTAAGAGGACCTGCCTTTCACCTGCTTCTTGTTACAACGCCCTCTCTCTGATCACTCTCTGCTGATTGTCCTGGGACCACAGCGCTCATGCTGGGAGAAGCCCAAGCTCGTGGAGAAGCCACATGGAAATATTCCACACAGTAGCCCTTGCTGAACTCGGGTTACAGGCCGCCCAGTTCAGGGACAGACACATGAGAAAAGGAGCCTTCAGAGGATTCCAGCCCACAGCAGCTCAAGGGTGCTTGGGGAGGGTCCCAGATGCAGTGAAGCAGACATGAGCCATTCCCACTGAGCACAGTCCAGATCCTGACCTGTGGAACCAGCAGGCACAATCAAATGGCTATTATTTCCCACCATTCAGTTTGAAGTGGTTTGTTACACAGCATGGAGAGCTAGGATAGCAAGCTTTACATTTTTTTTTCTCATCCTTAGTTGTTCAAATGTCTTACTTGCTCTTATCTTATTTACTATGAACTAAGAAGCCTCAGAGAATGTCAGAGGCATGGCAATAAAAAGGGACAGATAGTAAGAGATTCCTGGGGGTGGGGTTGGGAGTTGAGGAAAACATGAGACATACCCACAGATGCTGGTACCTATGTCCTGGCTTTTGTAGTATGTGAAAATAATTACAAATATGTGGACTTCAGAAATAACTCTCAGATGCATCTCCTTATCTAATGCAATTGGATTTTCACAACAATCTTACAAGTGAGTATTATCATTATCCTCCTTATTTTACAGGTTAAGAAACTGGGGTTCAGAGAGGTTAACTAGATTGCCCAATGACACACAGCTACTAGGCGGGGAAAGGGGACAAGAACCCAGGGCCTCTGGCCTCTCATCTGTTACTCTGCCTGGCACCACTTGCTTTTCAAAAAGAGAACTGCTGCCCCTTTGTGGCCGCTGGTCTTGCTTCATACAGTCCGGTGCTCCAACCTTTGTAAGAAACGAGAAGGGGCCCTTTCGCTGAGCAGTGCCAAAGCAGCATCCCTACAGTTCTCTCCTCAGGGATGGAGGGATGAAAGAGAGGAATGCTGGCTGAGCTTTCTGTTTCTCTGGGAGGAGCACAGTAACACTTTAGAAGGTTCCTGGAGCAGACCTCGTGGCTTGATTCACTGTGCTTCATTTCTAGAAGTTTGATTTTTTTGAAAATCTTTCCTGTCTTAACATGTTCACTATTTCCTCTAGCTTCTACAATGTATGAGTACAGTAATACTATCTGTTTGAATGTCCTTGTCTGTTAATTCTATTATTTGGGTCATTCTGCATCAGTTTCAGTTGACTCAGATGGATTACATTTTCTGCTTCTTTTTGGGTGCCTGATAATTTATTTGATGCCAGCCATTGTATTATCTTGTTGGGTGCTGGATCTTTCTTTTTTTTCCTTCTGTATTTCTGAACTTTGTTCTGCAACGTCATTAAGTTACTTAGAGCCAGCTTTACCCTTCCTATTCTGGCTTTTAAGCTTCATCAGGTGGGGCCAGACTTGCAATTTTTACCTGCTACTCAGGCTCTAGGCACTATTTTCTCTTAATCTCTTGACACCCATGTATTGCTTGGTACTCAACTGAATATTTGAGAGGGGCCTTCTGCAGATCTCTGGATATATATAGTTCACATGCAGTTGATTCCATTTTCCCTCTACCATTTTTCCTCACCCCTCTCCACACTACCCACCCTCAATCCTACGCCCCTTTGGCTTTGTCCATGGGTCCTTTATACATGTTCCTTGATGACCCTTCCCCTTCTTTTCCCCGTTATCTCCTTCCCCTCCCCTCTGGTTATTGTCAGTTTGTTCTTTATTTGAGTGTCTCTGGTTATATTTTGCTTGCTTGTTTGTTTTGTTGATTAGATTCCACTTGTAGGTGAGATCATATGGTATTTGCCTTTGACTGCTTGGCTTACTTCACTTAGCATAATGCTCTCCAGTTCCATCTCTGGAGTTCTTTCTCTCAGACTGTGTGCCCTGGGACTTCTAACTGTCCTCACTTCCCTAGACCCCCAGTTCTGTCTCCTCAATTTAGGGAGATCACTGGACTCTGTCTGGAGTTCCTCTCCCTGTACCATGGCCTAGAAACTTTTTCCAGGTAGTAATCCAGGGGCAATTGCAGGGCTCACCTCATTTGTGTTCTGTCCTTTGTGGTCTGATGTCCAGTGTCTCAAGAACTGTGTTTTATGTATTTTTTCCATGTGTTAGTTACTTTGGGTGGGAGGGTAGCCAGACTCCCTGCTGTGTCTCAAGGACTCAGGAAGTAACACATCCACTGATGGATGGTTGCAATGGGACCATTACATAGACGCCAGTCTTATCCAACTATTTTCTCTCTGGAACTCTGCCTTCAGGACTATTGAATGGGTTCAATGTGTAGGTCCTTTAAGTATTTCAGAAACCAAAAGCCCTCTTGAATATTATCTGAATATCCAGTTTACCTACGTTCCAATGCTGATACAATGGTTTGAGTGTGTTATACACTTTATGGTTAAAATGCAAAGGCTAATCCATGCCATCAGTAAGAGAAAAACATTCATGTTTCTTTATTTATACTCCACTTTTGATATTTAGATGTTTGTTTCTGGTACCTTATGCTCTGTTAAGTATTTACTGCGTGTCTACTTTGTGCCTATTGCTAATTAAGTTATACTGCTGCCTGAGTTTAAAACCTTACATTGGAGGCCATAATACACAATTAGAAGTCTCTTTTTTTTTCTTGCTTCTTTTTTTTAAATTTTATTTTAATCATTGTTCAAATATAGTTTTCTCCCCTTTACTCCCAATCTAGCCCACCCACCCCTCCCTCCCAACTTCCCTCCTATTACCACCCTCCCCCTAGTTTTTGTCCTTGTGTCTTTTAACTTTGTTCTATAAACCCTTCCCCTTTTCCCCTGAAACTCCCTCTTCTCTCTCCTCTGGTCACTTTCTGCCTGTCCTCTATTTCAGTGTCTTTGACTATATTTTGCTTGTTTCTTTGTTTTGTTGTTTAGGTTCCTGTTGAAGGTGAGATCATATGGTATTTATCTTGCACTGCCTGACTTATTTCGCTTAGCATAATGCTTTCCAGTTGCATCCATGATGTTGCAAAGGATAGGAGCTCCTTCTTTCTTTCTGCTGCATAGAATTCCATTGTGTAAATGTACCATAGTTTTTTGATCCGTTCATTTACTGATGGGCATCTAGGTTGCTTCCAGCACTTAGCTATTGTAAATTGTGCTGCTATGAACATTGGGGTGCAAAGGTTCTTTTGGATTGGTGTTTTAGGATTCTTAGGATATAGTCCCAGCAGTAGAATTGCTGGGTCAAAAGGCAGATCCATTTTTAGTTTTCTGAGGAAGTTCCATACTGTTTTCCACAGCGACAATTAGAAGTCTCTTATCCCTTACATTCAAATCAGTCACATTCCTCTGAATGTCCATTCTTCATGCCTCTCTGACATAGTTGCTTCCATTGCAGGACCAGGAGCTTATTTGCAGGGGACAGGTCATGGGAGCTTCAGAGGAGGAACGACTGACCCTTCTGGAATCTGGAAGTGCTCCAGAGCTGCTTCTTGGCAGGAACTCCTGGGTCTCTTTTGATGGGCCCACCATCAGTGTGACTCCACCTGTCCCCACATGTCACTTGGCCTCAGGTTGGATTCCCTAGAGATCACACTGGGAGATGGAGATCTGGATAAAGAAGATTTCAGGAGGATGCCCTTGGGATCAATTCCCGTGAGAGAGGAAAGGAAACAGGACTGGGCAGAGGGAGAAGTTGGGTTGCAATGCCATAGAAACAGGCCTCCGCCAGTCCCATGGGGAGCTATGGAGCTGTGATGGCCCTTCAGAGTTGTCCCAAATGGAGGGAAAAGGGGTTGAGTCTCTGTGTGTCCATATCCACAAGTCCCTGGGTGCAGGCTGCCCCTTGACTGGGGTGTCACCAAGGGTGAGGCTCAGTTCAGAGCCATCCAGCAGTCCCCAAAACTGGGGCAATGAGTATTTCAGACAGGAAGCTACCTTGTGGGTT
Source organism: Tonatia bakeri (assembly GCA_004024845.1). Taxonomy (NCBI): domain Eukaryota; kingdom Metazoa; phylum Chordata; class Mammalia; order Chiroptera; family Phyllostomidae; genus Tonatia; species Tonatia bakeri. The sequence goes on from PVIA01001649.1 coordinate 221,675, forward strand.
TTGGAATCCTGGATATTGACTTCAATTATTTATTAACTGTGAGAACTTGGGCAAAATCATTCATTCATTCAGTCAATCAATGTTTTTTTTCCATGAGGGAAGTTTTAATGTTTTTTTTTAATTGTTCTGTTATAGTTGTCCCAGTTCCCCCCAATTATTCTCCCCTGCCCCACCCACCCCCACTCCTACAGTTGTTCCGCACCCTGTTATGTCCATGGGTCATTCATACTTATTCTTTAACTAGGCCCTTCCCCTTCTTCCCTCCCTTATCCCCCTCCCCCTCCCTTCTGGGCCCTGTCAGTCAGTGCCTACCATATGTTTTAAGTCCTGGGGAATAAAGAGATGAGGTGGTCAAGTTGAAACCAAACCCCTCCCCTATGGAATCTACAGTATTGTTAGAGGAGACAGACAATACATAACTTAAAAAAAAATGTAGACTGTCATAAGCAATATAAGGTAATATACGCAATATAAAATAATGCAAACACATAGGGGAGGGGGTGGGAGAATGGGTGTTAAAGGGGAAGGGGACTAAGATGTACGAACTTGCAGTTATGCAACAGGTCACAGGGTTGTCACGCAAAGCAGAGAGAATGTTGTCAATAACTGTGATAACTGTGTGGTGTCAGATCATTGCCAGACTTATCACGGTGATCACCTCATAAGGTATAGACATGTTGAATCACTGTCTAGTACACCTGAAACTAATATGATATTATATGTCAACTATTATTAAAATTAAATTTAAAAAGAAGGATAAATAAGGAACAGAGAGTTTAGGTAACAATGAAAAAATATTTAACATGCTTCTCAACTTTAATGTGGAAAGAGAGCTTGTTAAAAATCAGATTATGATTCAGTAGGTCTGGGGTGGGACCAAGATGCCGCATTTCTAACCAGCGGCTGGTTAGATGCTGATGGGCTGGTCCATGGCCCAAACTCTGAGTAGTGAGGCTGTAAAGGACATAAACAGAGTGGGCCAGGAAGGTATTTGGTGGGAGCAGGAAGCTACTTTAGATAGAGTGGGCTGTGTGAGGAGAGGATATTTGAAATGAGACCTGAATAAAATGAAGTTAATTCATTTAAGTCTTAGTTTCCTCAATTATAAAATGGGAATAATAACAATAAAGTCTAGCACAGAGTAGGCACTCAATAAATATTAGCTACTGCGGTTGCTGGCTCACCCAGGCCCATCAGGGTTGTTCTGCCCCCTCCTAACTCACCACCTTCCATCTTTCACTCCTGCTGATTGTGGTCATGTCCTCGTCGTATTTTATATTTTAAATTCCCAAGAATAGGAATCTGACCGGCTTAACTCTGGGTGGGCCGACGGCTTTGGGTCTGGCCACTTCGCAGGCTCCTGATCAGCCCATTGGCTTTGTTGCCCTTACTGGCCCTTCACCTGCAACCAGAGGACAGTGGGAGAGGACAGTGGGGTCACATGGCATGAACGTAGCTGCTTAAGCCTGCTCCCTTAGCAGCGTCTCAGGTGAGGCACTAAGGCCAGTGTTTAAAGTGTGTGACCCATTAGGGCACCAGTCCCATTTCAGTAGGGTCAGCTGTTTGTGCGTGCATATCTTCTAGTGGGTTGTGAGTTCACAGATGGTAGGCTCCCGTTTTTCCTAACATCTGGTTGTGTGGGAACAGCGAGAACTTCCTACTGTGGGGGCTGACTTGGCAACATTGCAGAGGTGCCACGGGGTGGACGTGCTCCAGGCAAGGTCTGCAGGAGGAAGGTGGCAGAGAAGAAATTTGAAAGACAAAGAGGATTACAGTAGATGGGGAGAAGAATATGGAGAGGACCACTTGCATAAGCAAGAGTGTGGTGAAAATAGCAACATTTTAGAGAAAGACACAAACAGTGTCTTGACTTTTTAAAAAAATAAACCAAATTTAAGCAATGTTTTTTTCCTGTTGCAGGTACTAACTGGCATTTTCTTTAGTCTTCCTATGTAAGACATGGGTACCTTACACTTTTGTGTGTGCATGCACACACTTGCACCATGTGACAAAGATAAAAACACTTCATTAAAGCATATTCTGCTTGTGCATTTATTTCATGATCTGCAGAGGTGCGGAAGTTCAAAGCCAAGAGTAGTAAAAACATATGAAAAGGCAGCTTGCACAGAAGGTGGTTTTTCGCAAGGGTCCACAGATCTTATTTTAAGGTTGAAGCCCCCCAGGTGTCCTTCCTCCTCTTTCCAACTGACAGTTGTGGTTGTGCAAGGACTTCTGCTGGCCCCAGTGAACTGCCGGCCGGGCACGAACAAACAGCCACTTGTGGCTGTGGATTTCCTCTTGGCTCTGCCTGGAGGCAGCGGTTAGTGGAGCTTGGGGGCTGGAGGCTGGGTCAGACTCTGAGAGACTTCAGTCCCTTCATTTTCGGTACTGTTGTGACAATTTTAGCTTCTCTCTTGGACATCAGTACTGCCCAGGGAGAGTTTTGCCCAAGGGGACAGCTGTTCCAAGCTGGACATCATCAAACTTTTCAGTGAATATTACTCTCGATTGATGGGGATGCCACTACTCTTTTTGGTATTTGGGATATGGTTGGAGTTTCCTTCTCCCCTATCTATCAAGGAAAGTTCTGCATAAATTAATGATGCAAGGGGCCATGTTTAACCTGGGCAAGGTCACTCCATACCTGAAAAGCTTTCTAACTAATCTTCCCCCCACTAGTTTTTTTACCCTAGCATCATTATTGCACACCACAGTGAGATTAATTCCATTAATATTTTCATCATGTCATTACCCAGATCTCTGTGACTTTTTACATCTAGGATACAGTCTTTTCTCCTTTTTCTCAGATTTATTTTTTCCTCCCCCAGCCTGGCCCCAGACTCTTTCCACCCTCATACACTTTTGTGTGTGTATGTGTGCCTGTGTGAACGTGTGTGTACACTAAATCTCAAATCTATCTAGATTGGTGAATTTGCTGTCCTTACCTGCTGGATTTCCTATAGCCAGGCCCTGACCCACATAGTCCCTTATGTTGGCCACGAATTCTCATTTCCAGTCTCTGACTTTGCTCTAGCTTAAGCCCTGCCCGCTCCAGCCTTCAGGACGGCTCTACTCCCACTCCTCCAGCATCTTCCTGGGCCCTGCCATCACTGAATCTTATCTTGTCTTATGATTTGCCAACTCTTTTGTTTTAAATCCTCACCTGAGGACATGTTTATTGATTTTAGAAATAGAGGAAAGGAGGGAGAAGGGAGGGAGGGACAGAGAAGCGTTGATGTGAGGGAAACATCAATTTGTTGCCTCTCCCACAAGCCCCCACCAGGGATCAAACCCACGACCTGGATATGTGCTCTGAATGGGAAATGATTTGGTGCCTAGGCTCTGTTTTCTCAAAATTAGAAACTCCTAAAAGGCAGGGATATTTTACCTGTAGTACAAAGCTTTATGGTTTAATGAATTGCTAGCAGCTTGTAGGAGGAACACTGTTAATTACAAATAAATTTTATTGAAGGCAGACCCTGACAGTCTCACACTTGAAAATTCTAATAATACCAGCACCACATGCACTTGAAATAAATAAACTGTCTTGTCGGTAGACTTGTGTCTCAGGCTGATTTTTTATACAGAGTCAGGGTAGCATGGTGGGAGAAGACCTCTCTGAAGGGAGTTGAGAGACTGGGCTCTAATCTCATCTCTGCTGGAAATTAGCTTCGGTGTCTCTTACGAGTGAACCTGTTTCCCTGGGGTGCAGTTTCTTTAAGCTGTGAATTTTGGAGGATATCATAGACCCATCTTGAATTAATAAAGAAAGTGCAAGGCCAGGGGAAGGTGGCATATTTTTGAAAATGCCCAAGTTTAAACTTTTGCCCTGTTTTCCTCTATTTGTTTACACTAACTAGGATCTCCTCCTCCCTTTCTCTCTCTCTCTTCTTTTTTCTCCTTTAAGTGTCAGTAAGTCTGATAAGATCTCTTTCCTTTTATAACTTCCCTTGTTCTAACCACATTTCAGTATGTTCTCCTTAGATAAACATTTCTCATGCCATGAGTGCTGAGTGCTGCACACACAAGCTCCAGCTTACTTTGGTTCCAGAATCTTTTGTTAAAAAAAAAAAGAAGAGAAAGAACTCTTAGCCCCAAGAATACATCTTTCTTGTAATTAAACATTGCATTTCCACTCAAGAGTGCCAGGTCTGTAAAAAACATGACCTCATTCATCTCTCATCCGCTGTCAGCTCTGGGGCTTCTGGAGATGCGGGTCTAAGGGAGATGCCCATTAGGTCACCCCATTTTACAGAGTGCAAGTTAAGACCCAGAGCCCCTGGCGATTTGCCCAAGGGGTTTGTTGCCCCAGGAGTCCTTGGCTAGTAGGAGTGCAGAATGTGAGGTTGCTAGTTTCCAGCCACCTCTCTGGCTACAGGCGTGGGGACAAGTTTGAGCAGAATTGTAAAGAGGCTAATGTGGCCAACCCAGTCAGGAAAGGGTGCTGCCCCTGGGACCCAGGGAGGTGACCAGTGAGCGCAGCAGTGTGCTCTGACTGAGGACGGCTGAGGCAACATGGATTCCTCCACTCAGAGACTTTTCTAGAACAAAGGAAAGGGAGAAATTCCGTTGAGGCAAGGCCAAAGGGGAGATAAAAAAGGATATGGGCCACCTTGAACTTCGTTTATTGATATCCAACCCTAACCACCAAGCTATATTTATCTGTTTCCTATCTCCCAGCTTTGCATGGAGACCTGACCAGAGATGGTGATTTCTCCTCAAGGTCGGGCAGCTCAGGTTTCAAGGCCTCTCACTTGCCCAGGTCACTTCTCAGAACCTGGGAGGACCCCAACGGAGGGTTCCGTGGCTGCGTCCTTCTGTGCAATTTGCAAAAGTAAGATATTCTCCCCCCGCCCCGCTTTTCTATATCTTCCAATTTGGGTAATATGCTCATTTAAAAAGGCTTAAAACACACTTGTATTTTAATATTTATTGTAGCATTCTGAATATTTGCCACTTTAAAAAAAATTTATTTTTTAGATTTATTATTAACTTACATTTGCCATACAATATGATATTAGTTTCAGGTGTGCAACATAATGACAGCCATTTATATACCTTATGAAGTGATCACCCCAATAAGTGTAGTGCCCATCTGACACCATAACCAGTTACTACAATATTATTGACTGTGTTCCCTGGGCTGTACTTTACATTCCCCGTGACTATTTTGTAACTGCCAATTTGTACTTCTTAATCCCTCCACCTTTTTCACCCAGTCCCCCAGTCCTCTCCCATCTGGCAATCATCAATATGTTCTCTGTATCTATGAGTTTGTTTCTGTTTTGTTTGTTGATTTTGCTTTTTAAATTCCACATATAAGTGAAATCATATGGTATTTGTCTTTCACTGTCTGACTTACTTCACTTAGCATAACACCCTCTAGGTCCATCCATGTTGTCGCAAATGGCAAGGTAATCACTCTTTTTTTATGGCTGAATAATTTCTTTTTCTTAACGAGTTCCCCAAATGGTGTAAGTGTTAGGACTCACAGAATCTGAATCCGTCCCTTGACCTGCCCCAAGAAGCCACGCCTCTTCCCGAACGGGTCTGGGCTGCTGTGAACTGTGTTTGGCCTGCTCCGTCCTTCTAGTGCAGTTGCAATTCTTGGCCTTAAGGAGGGGAGCTCACCCTCTTTACGAACCTCTTACATAACCAGCGCTTTCATAAATGCCGCTGAAGTCCAGACATTATCACATTGTTATCAAAGTAGACGAACAGGTTCAGGGCGGTCTGGTGACTTGGTGAAGAAGGTCACATGGCCTGAAAGTGTCATAGACCCAATGGGAACTCATCCTTTTTTCATAAGTGGGAAGGAAGAAAAGAGGATTCTGATGTAAAGGGAAAGTTCTTTCCTTTTTGCTCAAGCCATTCTTTTGTTTGCTTTCCTTTTGAGACCTCTTTCTCTTTTTTTCTGTGAGTATGATCAGTGCATGCTTCTGGAGTCTGTGGTCTCTGAAAGGTCTTGGGATAGGCACCCACAATGGAAAACTCAGTTTCTCGTCATTTAGGAGGGAGCAAGTAACTACTCAAATCAAATTGTTATGACATTAGACAATGGAAAGATATATAGTGCTAATGGGGGTGCACAGGTGGAGGTGACAGGAAAAAGTGACACGTGATGTGTGCCTTGGAAAATATTTCAGTAGGATGAAGGCAGTGGGGAAAGGTGTGCATGGAACCTGTGAAAAGAACTGAAAGGAAGAGCAGAAAAAAAATGTGAGCAGTATGTCCTTAGACCCAGGTAGGGGACAGAGTGGCACTGCAGCGAGTCCTGTGCTTTATGGGAACAGTGAGGCTCAACTTTGGCATGCCTTAGAGTTAAGGAGAGCTGGTCAACACTCAGCTTCCTGGGCTCCTCCCCCCGAATTTCTGACTCAGTAGTTCTGGGGTGGGTCTGAGAGTCTGTATTTCTAACAATCCCCATGTGATGATGCTGATGCTGCTGGTTCGGGACCGCACTTTGAGTGGCACTGCTTTAAAAGGCCCCTCTACAGGGCAAAGGGTCTGTGGGGCCACAAGGTCAGTGCCGATGCACACCTCATGAGCCACCTTCCAGACTACCCTTCAGGTGTTCGGATTTGGAAGTCTTGGATTTTTCTTCCTGCTCACCACTGAGTCCATTAACAGGACCTGGTGGGCTGCTTCCCTGGGCTTCTCTTTCCAAAGATGGGCTGTCTCCCTGATGTGAGCGCCTCTTTCCTGAGGGATGGCCTGAGGGGATAGCATGCTGATTCCAGCGAGAACAGAGCTGGGGCCTGCAGATGTGTGTGTCCACATCTGTGCGTGTCCACACCTGTGGGTGCTGGTTCCTCGCAGCTGAGGTAAATCCAGGGGAGGGAAGAAATGAGGGCAAGCGGTGGGTGAGAATCCAAAGGCCAGGTTTTCCCCCACTTCCATGTTCCAACACAGTGCTCTGAAGATCCGGAGAATTCTAAATCCAAGTGTGGTCTTCCAGGTCATTGTGAAGATATATTTGTCAAGGCAGGAAAATAAAACAGTATTAGAATGAGTGGTTTGTTCATTTGATTTATAATGTTTAAATATTTGGACATTTGATCCATGGGCCTCTGTTTGTACTCTTGTTCTAGTCCTTCAAATGTTAGAGGTAGGCCTACAGATAAGAATAAGCCATACTTCATTCTAATTTTTATAAAAGAAAAAGTAGACATCTTTTTGCTTTTTTTTTTTTCTTTCTGCCTTGTTATAGATGTAGAAATTCTTCCCTGGCATTGGTGAATCCCGGAAATGCAAAGCTGCTCCTGCTAGAGGTGACATTCACAGGGATCACGGCCAAGGTGCCACATGTATTTTTATCTTGTCTCCTCCCTCCCTCCTCTCGGTGCTCCCTCTTCTATCCCCCTCCCGAATCCTGTGACTACACAAACAGCGGATAGCAGCTAAGAACGGTCCAAGGCTCCTCCCAGGATTACTCTTCCGAAGAGTCAAAGCCACTGGGATCTTGAGTTATGACATTCTGAGCACCATGGGATGGAGTGGGAATAGAGCATTTGGGGGGTACCCCTCAAGTCATATCACAATGGGGGCTCCTAATATGTGGGTTTAAGCTTGTCCAGGGGAAAGGTATCAAATGGAAGAAGAAATTTGTAAACACTGAGGCATGTGGAAGTAATATGGGGCCACATAGTGACTGGCAAAACTCAGGCAATTCCTGGGGATTGATCAGAGGTTCTCAAGTTTTGATGGGCACCCACTCACCTTGAAGCTTGGTAATCAGACAGATTCCTTGGGCCCCACCATAGAGATTCAGATTCAGTACACCTGCAAAAGGGACCGGAAATTGACATGTTTAACAACCACCTCAGCTCCTACGGCGGGTGGCTCATGGAACCCGGAGGAGAGCTCATTCTCCTGTTCAGGGGGAGGATATTGCTTATGCACAAATAATAGATTTTTTAAGAAGACAGAGAAGTCTTTTAGAGGCAGTAAAGGCTTCTTATGACCAACATGAACTCTGGACGCAAACCAGGTTCAAATCCTGCTCTACTTTTTGCTAGTTGTGTGGCCTTGGACAAGTTTTCTGATTTCTCTAAACTCAGTTTTCTCACCTATAAAATGGGGTTGATACTCAAATTCTCATAGGGTTATTCTGCAGATCCCATGATTTAATCTATGTAAAGCACTCAGAACAGTGGCTGGGACTATTAGCTACTATTATTTGCTGTTATTACTGCTCTAATAGGAGGAAATTTGATGGCCATGGAGTTTCTTTAGAAATACTGATTTGAGGATTTCTGAAGAAAACAGTGTGGAAGGAGTTTGTAAACCTAAAATGTAGAAAGCTTTTGAGGAAGCGAAAGTAATTAGTAGAGCAGTGCATTTTCTCCAGCTGGTTGTGGGCAAGTGCAGACCAAATCCCGAGTAACCACCGAAAGGGTCTTTCCCAGACCAGGGTTAGCTACGCTAATTACCCAAACACAATGCTTCCCTTCTGCTTCCAGGCAGTGAGGTCTCGTTAACACTATTGAGGGAATCTTCCAGAAAATGCCACATTCAACATCAGCACACCTGCTTCATACGCCCTGAGCTCCAAATGGAGAAAACAAGCAAAAAAAAAAATTGATTTAAATTATGCAGGTGGAGGGTAATTAAATATTGATGTAATAATTATTAAATTATGCAGGTGGAGAATAGGTTTATGTGAAACTTCTGGAATCGCTGCAGGAGGGGTGTAGACAATGAAAAACCCTGCATGGGGCTCTGAGCTGGAAGACAACACGGAGAAGTTATGGGTGGACTGGGCAGCTGGTTAACTTTGCGTTCATCTGTAGGTAGTTATCTCTCTGGATGAGTCTATCCAAACCAAGGGCAAGGCTTCCCCCAAATGGCATGAGTGCAGAGAAGAGAAAGCCACTCTTATCAGACGGTCCTAGGCATTAAAAGAAAAAGATAGAAATGAAAAAAGAGGATCTTCTGAATAATCATTTTCATTTCAAATTATCTTGAACAACCACTACCACAGTTGCCTCCTTTTCATCTCTGAAGTAACATTGGTGATTTCGGAGCCAGAAGGAAAGGGCTCTGAAGTGAACAAATGGCTGAGAGAAGAGCAGGAGGCAGGCTTGAGGGACTGTGAGGGGAGCCATCCCGGGTCTGGACCGGAAATGTGCCTGCAGACTGCGGCCGGGGTAGGCAGGCTCGCCACACACAGCTAGTTTGTCGGAGGAAAATTCTAGTTCCAAGGCAGTGAATTTTTATGTTTGACCATTTTGTCACTTGTGTCACTGAAAAAGAATGGGCCAGATGGTGGTCTCTAGTATGTTTTTCACAGCGTGGCGTCTGCAGAGGGGTTTACTCTAGTTGGCCATTAACAATCAGTCTGAACAGCTTAAATGAGAGTCCAATGTTGAAAGGCAAGAAAGCCAAATGCTGAAATGTCCTTTAATTTCAAATCTCAGATGAACTTAAACGTTCGGTTCTAAAAGCTGTAGCTGACAGTCACGGCCAATGGATATGATGACAACTTCAAGTGTCTGTTTGAATGAGCCATTGCACCCGCACTCTCTCCATAAAATGTGGAAAGTCAGGGCTAACCCAAAGAGTTCTGATGTGCTAGCACTCAACATTTTGACTTGGGTTTTGTGAGTTCTGACTTTTTCAGGTTAAACAGTTTAGAGGTTCTCAAACTTGAGAGAGCTTCCGAGCCACCTGGGAAGCTTGTTAAAACACAGATTGCTGGGCCTCACCCCCAGGATTTCCAATTTACTAGAAATTTGCATTTCTAACAAGTTCCCAACTTCCCAGCATATTCTCTGCTCTTGGTGTGGGGACCACACACACTTTGATCACAGCTCTACAACATCTGGTTCAGTCGAGCTCCTAAAATTTTTTAAAGGCATACATGCTTTTGAGAATCAGATGAAAGCCATAGACCCTTTCCTCAGGGGGGGAAAAAAAAATATATATATGGTAAACATAAACATTTGTAATTTTAGAGAATTTACCCAGGGGGGATTCCAAGGGTCTCTGCATACATAAAACCCCTTGTCCTGTCTAGAGCAGGGTCAGCAAATGTTTTCTGTAAATGTTCAGATAGTAAATATTTTAGGCATCATGGGCCATACAGTTTCTGCTGCAATTACTCAGCGCTGCCAGTGCAGTGGGAAAGCAGCCAGAGATAATACATAAATGAATGGGTGTGGCTGTGTCCCAAAACACTGTGTTTACAGAAACAGGTGCTGGGCAGCGTTTGGCCCATGGGCTATGGTTTGCTGAGCCTTGGTCCTAAGCCTGGATTTCAGAATCAGGTATTAGCTGCTGTGCAACCTTGGCCATCCCCCGCCTTAACCTGTGTCAGCTTCGTGTTCCTCATCTGTAAAATGGGCTGTGGTGATTTTTGCTGTAAACTGTTGTGTTGAGAATTAAATGAGATAAGCCACCCAAAGTTCCAAGCACTTCTTTTAAAGGTTATTTTTATATTTAATAATATTAATAATAGTAAGTAAACAGATGCTAGTGTGAGACTCCAGGAAATACTAGTTATTGTTGTTGTTATTATTATTAGGCAGAGAAGGTGCATGAGAATTACAAAAGCAGAACTCAAAATGGGGCATTTGGTTCTTGAATGGTGACATTAGAGGGATGGGTGTCTAGGAAGACCCTATGTGTCCTAGTCACTGTCCTTCTCTTCACACTCATTCTGTGTCATGTGTTACTGATATCCTGCTCTCCTCCTAGATCCCCTTTCCCTGAGATGTTCTTTCTTCTCCCTACTCCATCCTCCAGGCCTCATTTCAGTGTCACTTCCTCAGAGAGTAGGTCACAGAGGACCTTGTTCTTTTCCCTTGTGGCATTTGCACTTATATATTCATTTATTCACTCCTTTTTGAATGTCTTCCCATTGGAACTGTAGGCCCTTTGAGGTCTGGACTTGTTTTGGTCATCACTGTGTATCTGGAGTTCAGCACGGGGCCTGTAGATGCTCAAGAAAGAGTTAATGAATGAATGAGCCAATTTTACCTACAGTTATTCTTGGCTCAAAGCAAAATAATGAAATTTGCCTTTGGTGCCCTCTGTCAGCACTCCCGTCTCTGGGCAGAGTTGCGGAAGGTGAGGGGGTGGGGCAGGGAGCTCTCCCAGGCAGGGCTGTGTTATGCTCTCTTCCATGCCTGAAACTCCACTCTCAGTGCCCTCTCCCAACTGTCATGTAGCCATATCTCAAACCAGTTCCACTCCATGGAGGCAGGCCTTCTTTTTCAGGAGCACTTGGCCTTAGCAGAGAACTCTGGGGATGCAAAGCCTTCACAGTAGACTCCAGTGTGCTCTAGCGTAAGCTCTTTCATGGTTGACTTCCAGGCTAAGGTGGATGGGTGAGCAAGATGAATGACGGAAGGAGAAGTCATGCCTGGAATCCTTCACCTCGCATCCCAGTGTTGGCTGTCTGCTCTGAAGCAGCATTAGGGCGAATGTTCGGATCTGACAGGCATTTGCTGTTCCTGCAGGAAAACCACCCCAAACTTCCCACATACACTGATACTAAATATATTTTCCAACTGACACTAATTCAGTGGCTTCTTCTCTTTCTTTTTCTTTTTGTTTTACTGTCTAATGATTTACGCTCTTAATCCTTGTTATGGTGGAGAAAGAGAAAGGTACAAAGAGTAATTGTGGCTAACAACGGCTACGTGTCAGTTGGTAAACTCATGAACTCCTCAATCTCCTTGTGGTTGAGTAGGGCCAAGACCCTTTACAAGCAGAGGTAAGCTTAAAATGTAGTCACCAGCTGTGAGGGTGAATGGGTGTAGCAGAAGATCTTGGTGTGCCACGTCTCATCGCCAAGACTCATCCCTGATGTTAGCCATGGCTTTGATAGATAGTGCTGTGCACTCTGGCAGCATGCCCCCTGCCTCCCAGCCCATACTTATTCTTCAGCCAGGCATCCACACACATTTATGCCTGACAGATTTCTGCAAAGCTGTGGGAGACTATTCAGCCAGTATAGAGACAACCTGGAAGGGGAGGGGAGTTAACACCCTGGTGACAACCCTCAACCAGTGGAGTGTGGGAGCTGGTGCCCTGGCCTTTTGCATTTTAAACAGATGATTCTGGGCGGTATCTGGTATGTTTCTCAGAGGTCCCGGTGGTGTTGAGGCCCCACTGTCTGAAACCTTAATAACCCTCCTTTATAGAGTTTTTCTTTTCCCAGTCTCACTTTCTCATTCCTTCACTCATGTTTTGTTTTGTTTTGTTTTGTTTTGTTTTGGTGATGGTGGGGCACCTCTCCTATAGACTACCTACCGCAAAGCCCTTTCTTTGCCTCAGCTTTTGGAGGAACCTAAACTAAGACAAGGAGTGATTTAGTAGTGATGCAGTGATCACTACTTTTGCACAAAAGATGGTGAATGTTATTTTTTTTCCCAAAGACAAAGGTGAAGAAAATTGCCTGAAACCAAAACATGGGATATAGAAGGCATAGGCATTTATTCCCTGGAAAAAAGAGCTCCAGACTAGCACTCTCCACGATGGTAGCTACTAGCCATGGGTAGTTATTGAGCACTCACATGTGACTGAGGAACTGTATTTTTAATTTAATTTAATTTTAAATAACTGAGATAACTACATATGCCTAATGGCTACTGTATTGAACCATAGAGCTATAGACATTATTTAAAACAACAACAACAACAACAAAATAACAAAACAAAACTCCTTTTGGAGGTTAAAAAAAATAAATTTGTGGCTGACTCTACTTGTTCTGTACCTAACATCTATCCTTCCAGAATCCTGATCTCCTTTAGCGTGTTTTTGTGCCCACTTAAAACACACAGATAAAGCCTGATTTCCCAGACCTCCTTGCAGCTGTGAGTGCTCATGGGATCCTCCTTTCCCATGTCAAAGGCAACGCCTAGAGTAGAGAAGGCATGTTGCTCTTTGCCGTTCCCCTGTTACTTTCTCCCTGCTTAATCATGCATCAGGCTTGGAGGTGCAGCAGGAAGGAAGCTGCCTGGGAGAATGGTGGAGCCATAAGATGGATGAAGCCTGAGTCATAATGTCTTCCTTGATTTGCTGCCCCAGCCATGGGCTCCTTACTTCCAGGCTTTGTGTTGATTGTAACCGTTGATACTTGCAAAAGAATGCATCATAACTGGCATAGATTATTTTAGACAGGTTGTGGCTGAAGGTAGGTTAATGCTGCTATGTTAAACTTTCATACTGGAGATTGGGAGGTGGTGGAACTGGTTGTAAAGCTCTGCATACATGTGGCTTGGAAAAGTTGGAAAATGAGTAGCGGCTACAGTTGTAAACTAGAAAATGCAGTCCTCTCTCGGCATGTAGTCTCAGAATACCAACCATTTGGGGATAGTAGCAGTAACTGGGAATAATATAGAGCTGTTCTTCCGGAAGATCTATCAGTGTCTCTAGATGTCTGAAAACATGTAATCTCAGGGTGAGAGATGGATTTGCCCTGGGGGGGCCGGGGCCTGTGGGTGGGGCTGCCACACTGCATTCTTGATGGGGAATGGGGCCTTGGCAGGTCTCGCACTGGACAGAGAGCCTCGCACCCACTTCGCTGCAATTGTGACGGACAATTTTGGTAAGAAGTTGCATAGTTCCCGTGTAACCCATTTTCAAGGATTTGGTGGATATTTGGGGGGCCACCTTTGTTTCTTCCTACCACATAGATCACCAACTAGCCAAAATACACACACTTTTGCCACAGGAAAAAAGATATTTCACTCTCTCAGGCTTTTATTGAATGAAGAGATTTTTGAGCTGAGCTCCTTAAAATATCAATGCTCCATATTACTCCCCAGATACAGATATAAATCTTCGTAACGGTGCACTTTACAAGCAGCACTCTGGAGTCTTTTCTTATTGGTAATCACAGTGTTTCCTTATTAATACTGTAAAAAATGTAAAAGGCATAAACATTTTGCAATCTATCTGTTCTTTCTGTGCGGGCATACATCAGAGGCTGCTGTAAGCATTCCTAATGGTTCACCCATCACATTTTTTACGAGTTTATATGGGAAGAAAATTGTACCAGAAAACAGAATTCAATGACTGCTATTCTATGAATAAATTCTGTTATCTTTGATACTCTGGGTATAATAAAAACATACAAAAGTTAAATTTCAGCATCCTTGCAGAGTTATGTCAACTGTTTTTAATGTCAATAAGACACTGCAGTTTCAACCAATGTCTTTTCCCTCCAAAAATTACTGCTTGATTTTCAGGTTATGTTTTCATTAAAACAAGTTGTTTTTAACATCGAGATGTTGTATATGTTTGCTAATTTATGTCTACTACAAAGTCTGATCAAAATGAAGAGTTATAATTTTAAGACATGGAGCTCAATAAAAATCCATCTATACTTTGGATGAAAGATTAAAAGTCAGGTGTCCATAAAATGTGTTTTATATAAGTTAGATAAGAAAATATCTTGGTAGAGTAACTTTGTTCAAACAGAGTCTTATATATATACTTAAAGATTTTATTTATTTATTTTTAGACAGAGGGGAAGGATAGAGAGAGGGAGGAAGAGAAGGAGAGAAACATCATGTGTCATTGCCTCTCATGCTCCTGTACTGGGGACCTGGCCTGCAACCCAGGTATGTGCCCTGACAAGGAATTGAACCAGTGACCCTTTGGTTTGCAGGCTGGTGCTCAATCCACTGAACCACACCAGCCAGCGTGAGTCCTATATATTTTTATATTTACACACATCTCCCTGTGACTAGAAGGAATATTTTACATTGTATTGTTTTTAGCTATATTCTATAAGATTTTTGCTTTTATGATTACCTATAAGATTTTTTTCTCATAAGCAGTTATTTAAATACTTTGAAACAAAGAGTAGATTTTCCTGAACTATCTAATTCAATATTTGCAAATTGACCTGTGCTTCCTTTACATGATAAAAACAAACAAACAAACAAACAAACTATAATCAGCTCCTTTATCTACGGTAAGCCTGAAGCTCAGAGAATTTCCCCTAAGTATTGACCCTCAGGCTCTCAATTGCCCACCCAAAGATCCCTCATCTTCCTTTGAGGGTAGGGAGTGTGGATCTTTACCTCCAAAATATCCAACCTGGCTAAGAATCCATTTTCTTATTTATGACTTAATTGCCATGACACAGAAAGTCTAAAGTTAAAATCCCAAAGATATTCAGGGCCTCCAAAGCTCCGAAGAACCTCTGCTGCCTGTACTCCCACCTACCCAGCACGCTCCAAGAAGATATATTGCAGGTGCTCGCTAGTGACAGGGATACAGCCCCTGAATTTTCATCACCCCACAGACTTAGTTATTGACATTTGCAACCTCAGGGTTCCTACCTTCTCTCTTCTCTTAATCTTTGCCTCAAGGGAGGTTTTGCCTTGCTCCCCAGCCTGGCCTGAGGCTAACTCTTAGCCCCTCTGCAAGTAGGAAAAGGGTGAAATGATTTGGACACAGTAGATTTTGAGGTTTGTAAAACAAAATTTATTTATAGGTCTAAGAGAATTAAAAAAAATTCCTTCTCTGGAAATAAGCAGATAGTTGAAATAAAAGTGCCTCTTTGCCCAACTGTATGTCCAATGACCTGAATTCTCTATTTGCCTATGGAGACAGGCTTTTTCAATCCCGGCCATAAGCAGAGATTTCCCCAGAAAAATTAAGGTCATAGAAAGGGGCAGCGGGCTCAGAAACAGGTCCATTAGGTGAGCTGTAGGAGTTTTACTAGACCCGCCTAACTCCTTTGAGGGCGTTCACGGGTTTAGTTCCACGATTGGGCTAAGGCGTCTTTTCCGGAGCTGCCCGGCCAGATGACTCCATTTGAGAAAATGAATGTTTTGTTTTCTTTTAAAAGTGTACCTGAAGATGCTTATTGTGAAGAAGATTCCAGAGTTGGCATCCTTGGAGGTTAATCCTGATTAATAGGTGCTCGGCTATATAATTTTGGCTCCGACTTGAGGTTGAGGTTCTGGCCATCAGCCACCCTGCAATTATCACCAAGTCTCAGGGCACACCTATGGGCACCCTTGTCTGGAGGAGGTGGCTCCACTGGGTGGCACAAACAACACCTGATAACCAGGAAACACTCATTAAGCATCTTGTCTTCCAGAATGTCACAATCCTTCCTCTCAGTTCTCTGTGCCCATTGGCATCACAGAGGGGTGTTTTGTTTTGTTTTACATTTTTGTATGACATTTTCTTGAGTTTTTCCTTGGTGTGACTGTCAGCATTAAGGAGAAAGTAGAGTTCACATTGCTTGAGTGTTTTCACATGGAGAAGTTAAGCCAGCATCTCATGGACGTGCTTTCACTGGACATATTGGGACCAATGGGATTGAACTGTAGATAGCTAACTTTTTTCAGAGATTTGTTTTTAGTATTTTAATTTGATAAGCAGATGCAACTCTCTGTAGTGTCTCAACCAGCTCCTGGGGAATGTCTCTAATGTGCATTTTGTTTAGATACAACAACCTGTGAGAGTTTGATGTCGACATGTAAGAACTTCCTTACCGGCTTTAAAGATGGCAGTCTTCTGCATCATTTCGAATTTCACTCAAAAGCCCTGGTATGCAAATTTGCACAAGTGATAGTTTCTTATGTAGATTAAATGGCACAGGCAGTTGAAGGAGTCAGAGACACCTTGGGCTTCTGTCAGCACAGATTCAGAGCACTGATTCTCCAGAGATCTTTAAATCAAGGCTACTGACCTATTCATTTAATCTGGTTTTCCCCAAACTACAGATTGTTTCAGGAATAGAATTTGTAAAGTATGTTCAGAATTACTTTAAAAAAAAAAATCAGAGAGTGGTAAGCTACATGAATTTGTGCCAAAGCAGATCATATAGTTACTTTGGAAACTTTCTTTGGTTTTTGTGGTTCCTACTGAAATATGGAGAGACACCCTAGGTATTCATCTGTGTGGCACAGAAAAAGCACCCCAAAAGTTGTACTTTAAAAAGTCATAATAGAGTCCAAATATGGGTTGAATGCTATATGCCACTTTTCATATATTTGTTTTCCTTTTTAAATAACCCTGAAACACCAACATTAATAGTTCCAGGTTAATTGATAAACTGAGGCCCAGGTGAGTTGAATGACGTGTCCCACTTCATACAGCCCCTCATACACCCTCCACTACCTCTCTACTCCTTTAAAAGTTGTTTTCAACAAATCTCAGAGACCTTGTGAGAATACTTCATGTGAAAAGAAAAATTACTTTAATTTTTTCCAGCTATATTGAGATGTAACCGACATACAACATTGTGGAAGTTTAAGGTGTACAATATGTTGGTTCGATTCACACATGCTGCAGTACGATTACCACTGTAACCGCAGCATGTTAGCTAACACGCCCGACACATCACATTAATTCCCTTTTTTTACTTGTGATGAGAATATTTAAGATCTACTGTCTTAGCAACTTTCAAGTACATAATATTGTATTGGTAACTATAACTGCAATGCTGTACATTAGATCCTCAGAACTTACTCATCTTCTAACTGGATGTTTGTACCCTTGGACCGACAGCTCTCCACTTCCCCTCCTCCCAGCCCCTGGGAACTGTCATTCCACTCTCTGTTTCTATGAATTCAGCTCCCACATGTAAGTGAGATCATATAGTATTTGTTTTTCTTGGACTTACTTTACTTAGCTTAATGTCTTTAAGGTTCATCCATGTTGTCTCAAATGGCAGGATTTCCTTCTTATGGATGAATAATATCCACACACGTGTGTGTGTGTGTGTGTGTGTGTGACACATCTATCTATTTGTCCACTGATGGACGCTTAGGTTGTTTCTACATCCTAGTTTTATGAATAAATAACATTGGAGTGCAGATATATTTTTTATATTCTGGTATTTGTTTGTTCTTTTTTTGTGCTATATACCTAGAAGTTGGATTGCTGGATCATATGGTAGTTCTATTTTTAATTTTTTTTTTTTGGTGGAACCTCCATACTGTTTACCATAATGGCGGAACCAATATGCATTCCCACCAATAGTGGGAATCCCACAAGCATTCGGCATAAAAATTATGGTCTTAAAATAGGTGGCTCTTTCTCTCATGCCCTTTTTCTCATTTAGCACCATTGAGGGAGATGGTATAAAAGTCCTAGGAAGAATATAAGAGGATGTGTTTAAGACAGCTAGGGCACAGCACTACTTACATATGTCCAGTAAAATACATCAGTAGAAACTATGGAAAAAACCCAATATAAATGTTAATATTAATTTTGCCAGCAGAAGACAACTCTTGGCTCCCTAGTGGGAAGAGTTCAGTGGTTTAGCTAAGTATTGGTGCTGGGGTTAGTTAGTCCTGCTATTTGGCAAAAAGTCAGTGACTAGGGTTGATTAGTTGCAGCTAACCAGTGTTGTGCTGGTAAACTAGAGGGGAGGGGAGAGTGGGGGTCTGGGAAGCCTGCTTTGTGGTGTTTGTCAGTTTCTGAGGTGTAAATACCTCACCAAGATTGACTTCAAGGTACCAAAATTTTAACCATGGGCTCACAAAATTTTTCGAAATTAAACAATTAGGTTTTATAAGCTGGTGGGGTCTGGCTCTGGCATGCCACCCCAGCTCTTCTCTGAGGACTGATGGCCCCAGGTCTGGTGAGAGACATCTCAGGTGCCCTTCCCACCTGTAGGTGCCCAGGATTTCCCAGGTGGCCTCCTATCACGGGGGTGTTGCTGAGTCCACTCCTCACATTTCCCTCTCCAGTGGCTGATGATTAAGGAAAGTTCTTATTAAGGAAATCTCTCAAGTGTGCAGAACCTTGAGTGAGGGAAATAAAACAGTGAAAAGGATTATAAAAATTAAAGATGCCAATTTATCAGGGAGACCTCAGATGAAAAACAGATTAGAAACAATGTCCCAACTTATATTACTCATTAGCAAAACAAACAAAAAACCCCAAATAGCCCAATTTGAAAAGGGGCAAAGGACTGAATAGACGTTTTTCCAAAGAAGACATAAAAATGGCCAACAGAGCCCTGGCAGGTCTCTGGCTCAGTTGGTTGGAGCATCGCTCCATAAACAAAGGGTTGTGGGTTTGATTTCTGATCAGGGCACGTACCTAGGTTGTGGATTCCATCCCTGGTCTGGGCACATATGAGAGGCAACCGATCGATGCTTCTCTCACATCATTGTTTCTCTCTCTCTTCCTCTCTCCCTTTCTCTTTCCCTTCTTCTCTCTTGAAAAGCAATGAAAAAATATCCTCTGGCGAGGACAAAATTTTTTTTCAAGGGCCAGTCAGCATCTCTAATCATCAGGGAAACACAAATCAAAACCACAATGACAACACCTCACACTTGTTAGGATGGCTATTATCAAAATTTTGCTAGTAGAGCTTAAATGTTCTCACTAAAATAAAAACAAACAAAAAGAACTTTATGGTGAAAAAAAGAATGCCCAAATAGCTTACAGTCCCAATTTATTTATTGTACATGAGATGTGGTTAAATGATGTCTTATGTCTTGGAATGAAATAAAAATGAGAAGATTCCAAAGTGGGCAGGTTTTGGTCAGAAGCGGGCAGGCATTGGTGTGGGGGTGGGAGCATGCTATGACTCACCGTCAGTGCCCAGCATCGCTGGGAGAAGAAAGGCCAGGGCAGCTAGGTGTGTGTTCAGATGTGGCCAGACTGCTGTGGGTATTTCTTCTTCCCTGGTGTCCTGGGAGGCCTCGTCTGAGCATGGCGAGTTTATCTTTTGTGGCTGGATTCACCGAATCGTAAGGTTAAATATTTGGGAAGGCATCTAGGTCAGAACATAAAGATCCTTTTCAATGTCCCTGACACATGATCATTGCTAGGGCTTAATTTTAAGGGATGCTCAACTTCCTGAGGCCCCTACTTACATTCTTAGGCAATTATATTTGTTAGAAAATTCTTCTTCTGGCAGAGCAGAATCTTCATCTCTGCAGCTGATTTTGGTTCTTCTCTGGATGCACAGGACCTAGGATAGACATATAACTTCCGAAGTGCTCAGATGCATTTCAGTTGAGTTCTACAAACATTTTCCATGTGTTTACCATGGCCAAGATACACAGATGTCCTGGCCTTGCTCGTGTCCTTGAGACGCTCAAAGTGTGGCAACCCAGAAAGCTTCATAAACAGATCATTTGATTGCATTCTAGCATTCTGTAATAGGGACCTCCTTTGTCCTGGCAGTTGTCTTCCCTTCCCCCTCGATCCCCAGGCCAACAACAGGACTGTCCACCTTCCAATGGGAGCTCATCATTCTGACGAACCACGGGCTGGTCTGAGGTGGCTCGCTGACCAAACAGTTGTAAAGAACCTCAGTATTCTGCCCTCACAAAACAAAGCTGATGGTTCAGGAGTAGGCTCTTGACTAAAGCTGGCCCCTCCAAGCTTTTCCTGGGGATTTAAAAATTTGGTATTAGATAGGACATAAGCCAGTCTCTGTCTAATCACTGTCTCCCTATGACTGCAGGCCATGCAGCTGCAGTAGCCATGTTTTCTGTTATCTTTTAGTGGGACGGAGTGTGGCAGATGCAGAGAGTGAAGGAGAAATGGAGAGGTCCTGGCAGCTTTCTATTCTAGACTTCTGGTTTTTCTTGTTTTAAGTTGGTTTGAGTTTAGTTTCTATTGGGAGGGGGCCTACGGGAAGTGGAGGTGGGGATTAGTTCCTAAATAAAGGGATTAGAAAGCACTGTTGATATTCCAAACCCCAGCCGCTTTGCTGGGGGCAAACTTGTCTCATGGACACAGCAGAGAGATAGGCGGAGTATCAAAAAGAGGAAAAGGCCCCTGACATTGTTTTGGGGGTCTGTGAGAGATGGAGAATGTAAGGCAGGAATTCAGGTGGGGACAGGCATGCCCACTTGAGCGGCAGTTGTTCTCCTGGTGAGATGTTTATGTTCAGCATTGCTCCTGGTCCTGGGGGCATCGTGTCTGTTTACCCTGGGTCTGCTGTCCAAGCTGTTAGCTTCTGGGTGGTTCTGTCAGCCTGAGTGGGGATGGAGCCCTGTCTTTGTCTGTTAGTGGAGGGCTTACTGTACACCTGACACTTATACAAATAAATATGTATTTTTATATATGTACTTTCAAATCATTTACCTCTAAATCTCGTAGTATTATCAGAAAGTTGGGAATTATTATCCACTTTTTACAGATGAGTACCAGAGACTGCAAAGGTCGATAAGTTGTCTGAGGCTCACACAACTATACAAGGAGAGTTCAGATGGGATCTCAGCTTCTGATGCCAAACTCTACTGTACATCCCTTTCTTTCCAGAGGGGGAATCTTGTCCCTTGCGGCTCTGCCTGGGTTGAGACTTGCTGCGGCAATGGCTGTCTAGCAGCGTGGCCCGGAGACTCTGTTCCCTGGAGAAAACTCCTGCCCAGCCTCGCCCTCCTTGGAACCCAGCCCCTGTCCCCTGCATAAGGGAGGAGTGAGTGTTTCAGGGAAGGTCTCTGCTCTGGCAAAAGCCCAGGACTCAGCAGGCTGAACCCGAGTCCTACAGCCAGGTGCGTCCGGCCTGAGTCACCAAGCCGGGCCAGGTGAGGCTCTGAGGTGACACCTGCGTGTGGTTGGCAAGACTTCTGAGAGGGCTGCCTAATCCCAAATAATAATAATGACAACAATAGTGGTGATAATGGAAGGCTTTATGTGCATAAAGTGTGGTTCAATCCCAAAAGGTCCAGGAACTCGACAAAAGGTCCTGATAAGTGTTATTATCTCTTGGGAGGGCAACAGGTTTACCTTGTGGGCAAATTCTGTGTGGGGAGGCAAAGAGCCTGAGAGAGAATGAGAGCAGATGGCAATAATGATAGCAAATGCGAATGCCTGTAGCCAGGAAGAGGGACAGGCGGAAAGCCATGTGTTAGTTCAAGGAGAACTTGTCTTCCCTATTTCTCTTTGGACATGAGTAGGCAGCAGCAAAAGAGAGAGTACGTGGTCACGTTTTAATGTAAAGAGGTGAGCACTGATGGAGGCTGTTCGCTCTGCGTGTGTGGTCTTCAGACTGCGCACTCCACTCACAGGTCTCTGGGGCCTGGCTCTTAATGGTAGTGGGTGAAAACGGTCAAGTGGAAGGCAAACAGAGTTCAAGTAAAGTGAGATAAAAACGGCAAATGGCAGCCCATGCTTGGCTTCAGTACTGGAGGGTGGTAAGGAAGGGGTGGCAGCTGGGAAGACCTGAAGGAGAATGCTCGCCCCCACCGAAGGGGGCAACTCTGCTCAGACCCAGCCAAAGCTGGGAAGAATTTTGGAAAGAAGCTGGAGATCTAAATTTTTGTGGAAAATCTCTTGAATTTGAAATATTGTTTACTAGTTTGAACATTTCTAAATACTGTTGGCTGATGGCCTACCTGGTTGGGGTCTCTCTCAGAAGATAACCCTTCAATTATTTTAAAATCTTAAGAAGTTTAGCCTCATTGTACGCATGGAGTTGGCTGAGACAGAGAGGGCCCGCTGTGCACCCCCACCCCAAAACCTACCTTTGTCTCCAAGGCTATAAAGCAAACTAGTGAGAAGGGGGGGTGTAGTCCAGGGGTACGTGTGTCCAGGCACAGCACAGAGTGTGGGCTGGATGGGGACGCCCAGGTGTGGCCATGAGTGCAGTCAGGTGAGAGCAACAGAAGGGAGCTTGGTAGAAGGAGAGGCTTGTGAGGGAGATCAGGCAAGGCTTTTGGAGAGAAGTGGGAACCAGGATTATCTTACTATTCATTCTTTCCCTCCATTTCCCTCCCTCCCTCCCATATACCCAGCCTCATCCTCTATGCTGGCTCCTCTGGGCCAACCAAGTCTGTGTGGCAGTATTATCTTTATTCCCATTTCATAGATAAGAAAACTGAGTTTCGGGAAGGTTATGTCATTCACTCCAGATCACAGGACTGGAAAAGGAGCAGAAACGGGATTTTTACTCCTAGCCCTCTTGTCTCATTATCTCACATTCTGAATGATTATAATGGTGCATCCCAAACTTCAGTCTTCCTTTCTGATTGGTACCATAATGTTAAGCCTGCACTATTATTTACTTTATAGTTTACATTAAACTGGCTCTTTTTTCATGTTAAAAAAATTATTCTAAAAAGAAAGTCATATGATTATGGTGAATAGAAAGTCAGTACTCCTTGCCACAAATAGGAAATAAGTGTAACATTAAATGTCAGACACAGACCAATGGTATTCAAACTCCTGTTGCATATAGTGGCCTAGCCTCGGCTCTGAGCCTGAGGTCTGCTTGATCTTTGTTAAAAAGGGAAACTTGCAAATGTCAAGAGGTGTTAAAGACCTGGTAGTACCAACCTGACTCTTAGCTTTGACTCTTCACAGAGTTTAAAGGTGATTGAGCCTTTCGGGAATTACTTTCTCACTATGAGACTTAATCTCATTTAATAGTATCCATCTACCACGGCAAATCATTGCATATCATCCATGGCGTAGACACAGTGAAGTGTTCCATTGTTTGCTTTCTTTTCTCCTCTTTTTCCTTTTTTAAAGACAAGTGTTCTTCCTGCCACAACCCCCTGCCCCTCAGGGTCACCAGGGGGGTTCCTGGCAGGAGAGCAGAGGAGCGTGAAGCTCTGGGACAGGATCATAGGGCACAGAGGTGGCTGTCTGGGTTTCTGTTTGGGGGAAATTGGACTGTGATGCACGGTGAGGATCCTCGTGTGCTAACTGGCAGAGATTAGATTTTGCTTTGCTCTCAGCACCTACTTTTCTTTTCCTGTCCTTTGTGGGCCATTTCAGCATCAGTTTGTGTTTCTGTCTCTGTCTTCATGAACCCTCTCTTACTTTGTTAATCATGTTTAATGATATTTTCGTATTATTACCCAACACAGTAACTTTTAAGGTATAGCAAAGAAAGAGACTCTGGAGACGCCCCAATACTGGTGAACCTGGGGGCTTGAGCCTACAGCATGGGTGTTTGAGGGGAAGGGAATCTGTCAGGTTGGTTTGCATGTCCACAGGGACATCTAGATACTGGAGCACTGGCCAAGTGTGAGGAGCAAAGGACGAGGCTGGAGAACAGTTCTACGGTGGGATTTAGAGCTTTGCAAAAATCCTGAGTGCAAATCCCCACCTCAGAGGAGCAAGGCTGGGGGAAGGTTTCCACGCTGCGTTTAGATCTCCTACGCAGGTAGGGGATCCTCAACTCTTGAGAATGAGCCTTTACCCTGACCATTCTCCCTCACTTGAGAAAGTACAAGAGTGGGGACTTGTCTGAGAAATACTACCCACCCAAGTGATGTATTTGTTGGCCCAGCTCTGTGTAACCCTAATTTGCACATCAGCTAGAATATGGCTTTTTGAGTCAAATGATTTGTGTGTTAACTACTCTACTTTAATGATCACGATTATCATGATTTATCATGTACTTTTTAGCATCCTGATAAAAGAAACCCTCTCAAAATTCAGGAGATTATCACCTGAATCTGCTTTGCAAGTGATTTATTTCTGTCAACATCCCAGTGAGAGGGAAACATTTTGTTTATGTGACATGCACTGGAGATTTACTAAGAGCAAAAGATGCCCCTATCTAAACACAAAGAACTCCACGTGAAGGGTTAAAGGAAGAAGAAAATTGTAAGACCAAGTGTGAATTTCTCTGAAGTTTAATGTAGTGTCTTTCCACGAGGTCTAATCTTCAAACTTTGGGTTTCAACAAACTAAAAATGTACCTAGAAACTTTTTCAAAACAGATTTCAAAAATCTCATGTAAAGTAAAAGAAAACTTGATTTCTTCTGGAAAATGTACATTTATTTCCAGGCAACATACTGGAGGTATTGAGTATACATAAATTATAAGGCATAATCATGACTTTTGGGTAATTTACAATCACCCAAGGGAAACAGACATAAAAATGATGATAAAAGTAGACTAGAGAAATTGAAAAGTGACAGGTGACCCCACGGGCAGGACCATTTATTTTACATCAGCTGGCAGAGGAGAGGGCTGTAGAGGACATGACATTTGAGTTAGTTCTCGACTGGTGCATAGGATTTTGCAAAGAAGGGGAAGAGGAGATCAGGGGTATAGGGAGTGGGAACAATGACAAGAATGTCCATGCTTGCTTTGCAGATGGGAGTGATGGTTGGGAGCACTGCGCCTGTTTGAAGGACAATAATAGAGTATAAGGGTAGAAAGGCGGGGAAGAGCCCATTGTGAGGGCCTCTGAATGGTGCTTGGATTTGATTGAGCTGGTCACGGGCAGCCTTCACATGTTCTAAAGAGATCAGGCAAGAGACATTTCACGTTGTTTGTTTGCCCAGGTAAAATTATCTATTATCTTTCATGTATCTTACACCAGTTCTGTTCTCTTATTTTGTCTTCTAATATGTATACTGAAATAAAGGATTTTTTTGTTTGTTTGTAGAGACTCAGTGTGTTTGTCACACAAACAACTCAGGTTGCTCCAGTGAATGAATTCCTGAAACAAAGAAGAAGGACTGAGAAAGAACGGTCTTCCCTTTAGATTTCTGGTTCTCATTTTTTAAACATGTGGGACAGTACTTAGAAGTAGGGGAACAGGGACAGCGGTAAGAAAACCATATATATCATACTTTGCCTGCTGATCCACAAAGACCAATTTTCTTTTCTTTTTGTTGTGCTCTTCAGATCAAATTAAGCAGTTAAATTATTCTAATTGTATTGGGCTGGACTGAAGATAGATCCTTATCTTAGTATTACGATTACACAGTACAATAATCTGTGCTTCCAATCACACCATTCCTCCTTCTGAGAGAAGGACACTGAGTTGGGCAACAGATTCTCAGGCTCCTACGGAAGCATGGCTGCTGTTGTTACAGGGGACTAATAGATGTGCTGTCATCAGTAAGTATGACACCCAGTGCCTCTGAAGACATCCCCATTCCTGCCGATGGAGGGAAGGCAGAGGGACTGATAGACCAACTGATGGGGGACATTTCCTTGTAAAAATAAGACTATGGTGATGGCTGCTTTTCGAGACATGGATGCAGGCATGGGGGTGATGGCGGGGGAGAGCGGAGGTGGACCTCTTCCAACACAGTGTCACCAGAAGAGCCCTGCGTAAGGGAAGCCGTGTTTTGTATCGAGGTAGATAGAGCAGGTCCTGACACCTTCCTGTCCAGTCTTTCCCCGTACTTCCCCCACCCCCATCCACTTCGAACATGGTTCCTTCCTGTGAATAAGGCATGGGAAACACAGTCTACAGTTTTCAGTCTTCTAATTTTCAGATCCGGTTTTGCACAAGTCATAAGAAAAACAAAGTTGGAAGGCTTTTCCCTCTCTGTGTGTTTTTCTTTTTGTGAATTCTCGGTGGAATCTTTGTGCCTGAGCTCCCTGGTGAGGCGCATTGACACTGCGGGAAACTCGCCGCTTTCTCCTATGTGGTGGGAGGGTATTTAATTGTGAGTTAAAAAAATAATGATCTGTAGCTGATTAAAGAACCAAAAGAGCCTTACACTTTGAGCCCTTTAAGTGGGTAATTCCTTTAACCGGGTAATTCTTCTAAGCGGGTAATTCCTTTAAGCAGAACCCTTCACAGCCCTGTAAAACTGAAGACCATCTAGGAACTCTTGAACTGTTTCAAATTGTTTTCAAATGGGTCTGAATGCTGTTGAGAAATGCATAATTTACGACCTTAACACTTGATTAGGTGTTAAACGACTGTCGGGAGAGATGTCCTTGGTAATCCAGTTATCATCTAGACTCTAATTATCACTTCACAGGAGAAGTAAGGCTAGGTAATTGAGAACCAAAATTCTTAAAGGGCTTGAAGTGGCCATTTTCTTATGCAGTTAAGCAAATTATTTCTCTACCTAGAAGGTGTCTAATTGGTATCAATTGATGAGAAGGAAGAAATGGTGTTATGACTTTCAGGAGTGAGTTAGTCAGGGGGCTCCCGCTAAGGCAACAGGAAGTGGCATAGAGTACTAAGAGGTCGCCCCTATTTAAAATGTTCATTTTATTTAAAATACGTGTTAAAGGAGGGAGAGAAGAGAGAGCTGGAGACAGCCAAGAGGAGACAGAATGTAATTATGAGCTGATGGCCATACCTCTCCCCTGTCTGTCATTACTAAGGATTTTCCTCAGATGAGACCCAATTTCACCTTGTGTTAGTTCCCATTGATCACTATAAATTATTTAAGCCGCAAATGCTGTGCCATCCATGAAACCAGGAAAGGAGATAGTGGGCCAAAATGTGCCTGAGAGAAGGGGCTCACTCTCACTGAAGTCGGTGGGAAACAGCAGTGAGAGGTAAGGAGACTCCATTCTGGATCTTTTTCTTTGACCAGTGGCCCTGGCACCCCGTGCCCCAGTCTTCTACGGAGCACTTCTGTGTGTACAAATGTCCACACTAACTTCTGTGGATACAAAAATGGGGAAAAAAGGCATGACCCTTGCCTTTAGCAGTGTCTGCTCTAGAAAGACTGAGGGACAGACAGTGTTGGGGTTTAAAGAGGCTAACAATTAACACCTTTTTCTTCTTCCAGTTGTGGGAGGAATTGACAGATAGGTACCGGAGAGTGGGAAATCAGACCACCTTGATTACTACTAAAGTTGTTTGGAGAATGTGGGGTAGATCTCTGGCCAAGCGGGTTTGCCTATTCACCAGTGAAATCAGCACTGACCTCTGGACCCTGGCAGAGCTGGTCAGCTGCAGGTGTCCCCCATGGCGAGGGAGTAGGAAGCAATCCCCAGGGCAGAGAGTGGATCAGAATGCATGCCTCCTCTGGACAGGCCAGCACCAAGAGAGAAGCCCCTCCTCCTCTCCCATTATCTAATCACAGCCAGGCAAGGAGAGCGCTCAAGGCAGTGAAGTTCCTCTGCATAGAAACCTGAGGCTCTTCCCTAACAGAGAGGCCTGGAGAGAGATGTTAAATGGAGACTGAACTTGTAAGTGGTAAATTACATGCTTAATTCACTGCTTTTATGGATGTGAGGTTAGAAGTGTAATTGTATGCAGTTCTGAAAAGTGGCCACATCTTGAAAAGCTCGGAGAGCTAAAAATGCACAGAACTACCATAATCCAGAGTCACTGTCTTACTGTGCAGGAAGTGTGCTGTCTGCCCCTGATTGGCAGCTGTCCATTTGGCACATCAAATGTCTGGTGAGCAGGAAGTAATAGTTGAATTTAAGCCTATATTTTCAAGTTCTTCTGACCTTACTTATTTTTTCTTGATAGTATTTTTCTTTGCATGAATGCAAATGCAATATATGTTTATCTTAGAACATGTAGAAAATACACAACAATATAAAGAACAAAATAAAAGTCACCTTTTATTCCATCATTAAAAGATATCATTAACACCATTCAAGTTTGTTTGTTTTTTTTACTCTCTGCACAAGTAATGGATGTGAACTAAACTTATCTTGGTAATCATTTCACAGTATACCCATATATCAAATCATTTTGTTGTACAAGTGAAACCTATAAAGTGTTATATGTCAATAAAACATGAAAAATAAGTAATGGAATAATTTATATCCTCCTACTATTTTCCCACAGAATTTCTCTGATACTATATGTGGAATATTACATTCTGATTTTCCCTTATTATATTATATCCTGAATAATTTTTCATGCCATCAAGTAGTGACTGCACAGCATTTTGTTTAACCTGCTGCCTCCTCTTTGATATTAGCTGTTTTGCAACTTTCTTTGCTACAGAGACCTTTTGCATGCTTCTCTGAATGTCTGCTAGAGTTGGGTTTGAGAGCTTGGACATCCTGAAGCACTGCTGTGAAGTGTTTAACCACTGGCTTGCAGCAGGGAAAAGCCCTGATTTGTAGCATTTATCAATTTCTGGGGTGTAAATACTCCCACCGTAGCTGATTTTAAGCTACCAATGACTTAATACCTACTTTAAAAAAGTTTTTGAAAATTTAGCAGTTGGTTCTTGTGAGCCAGCACCCCACTGTGTGGGTCTAGATACATATTTTACTGTTTCTTTCCAGAAAGGTTGTACCTCATCATGTTCCCTACCTGCGGCACGTGGGGTGGCCTGCTTAGTTCCTGCATGGGGTCCGCATCCACAGTGTTGCAATGATATGAAAGCCCCAGGCAGGCCAGCGGCCGGGGTGGACTGGTGAATAAACTCAGAGTTCTTTCACTCTACGGGATCAGTGCCACCCCAGACGACATGCAGGAGAAATAACTTTTCTTTCCTAAAGAACTATTCCACACATATAAACGTTGTAAAAGGGGAAAAAATAAACTCAAAATTTGTTTTAGATCTTATGTAAGACTAAGTCCAAATATTTGCTAACCAAAATAGTCTCTCTGTTACTTTTCTATTCTTTGTATTGACGTAATGCTATTAAATATGACATTTAATCGTCTTGTATATGCAGAGAAATATGGCATCATGGAATAGAAGGGAACCTTGTAATATTTCTGGAGCATGGTAATTTTCAAATGGCTGGAGCCCTGGCTCAACCACTAACTCTGTGACCTTCAGTAGACCCCCTGTACTTCCTGTTAATGCTCTGTGTGAGAGCCAGAGTGGGCCTTTAAATGTAGACCTGCTTATGCTGTTACTCTATGCAATACCTTCTTTGAATAAGTTCCCATGATTGGCATTAGGATACAATTTCAAATTCTTAATACAGATGACAGTGTTGCAATGGTATGACAGATAGACTCTAGGTAACCTCCAGTGACCCCTGCCCTCTGTTATTCATGTCCTTGTGAAATCTCCTGCCCTTAAGTGGGAGTGGGACCTATGACTTGCTGCTAACCCACAGGATATGGCAAAGATGAGGTGATGTCACTCCAGAGTTTACATTATGTTACTTAAGATTCCTTCTTTCTAAGGTCACTCCTGTTCTCCTGCAGGCCTTGAAGAAGCACCAGCCATTGTGAACTATCTGTGGAAAGGCGCACATGTCAAATGAATGCAGGAAGCCTATAGGAATTGAGGACCTCAGTCCTGTAACCACTGGGGACTAAGTTTTGCCAACCGTCTGAGTGGGCCTGAAAGCAGAGCTTTCCCCAGCCAAACCTCCAGCTGAGAATGCGGCTTGGCCAGCACCTTGATTACAGCCTGCTGAGACCCTAAAGCATCTAGACTCCTTACCCACAGAACTGGGACACGATAAATGTGTGTTACTTCATGCTGCTAAGTGTGTGGTGATTTGTCATCCAACAATAGGAAGCTGACCACAGAGTGACCACAATATCCTGACTGCCTACCTCTTCTAGCCCTAGGCTAATATTTCCTGTTCGCCCTTCCAGGTTCATTCTGTAAGCTTCTCCTTCCTTCTCTGGGCCCCAGGAGGCTGACTTCTAGGACTGTGTCTACTGAGCTTCCTTAACCTCTGGCTTTTGATTGGCACCACAACGAGTGTGGGAAGCAGGACATTGCGGGGGGGGGGGGGGGGGAGGTAAATCACAGTTCCCTCCTGGCAGGTTGCAGTTGGAAACAGCTATGTTTCCCTACTGAAGACCACAGGTCCTGTCAGGTGGCTTTCTCCTAGGGCTCCTGCTCTCTCTAGTTTCCCTGATTACTGCCTGCCCCTGCCCCTCAGTGTTAGGGCTGGCACAGGCTCCGTGGTGTTGCTGCCCTAGATGTTTTACCATCCTCTCCCCTGTGAGCTTCCCTTAACAGTGCCCAGCTTGTGCTAGCAGTCATTTCATTGGGTCACTTTTCCTAAAGTACCGTGTTTAAATGTAACACTCTTTCTTGCTGGGACCCTGAATGATACAAAGCATTATTAAGATTTATGCTTTTTCCTGTGCTTAAAAAACAGTTTCCCCGCCCTGGCTGGCGTAGCTCAGTGGATTGAGCGCGGAGTGCGAACCAGGCATCGCAGGTTCGATTCCCAGTCAGGGCACATGCCTAGGTTGCAGGCCATGTCCCCCAGCAACCGCACATTGATGTTTCTCTCTCTCTCTCTCCCTCTCCTCTCTAAAAATAAATAAATAAAATATTAAAAAAAAATTCTAAAAAAAAAAAACAGTTTCCCCAACCCTGGTCCCATCTTGACCTAGGTTTTTAAACCAGTTTTTAAACGTGTGAGCTAGGTTTTTAAACCATGGCCCCCAGAACCTTGGCATCAGCATCAACCTGGGAACTTGTTAGAAATGCCGATTCTCCAGCCTCGGCCTACATCTGCTGGAGCAGAAACTCTGGGCTGAGCACAGTGATCTGTATTTTAACAAATCCTCCAGGTGATTCTGAGACGTGCTGAAGTTTGGAACTAGCTTACTCTATTGTCTTCTTTAAGTTCCAACTTAAACTCTTTAACTCATTTGTTCCCTTTGTTACATTCCCATAGCACCCTCTGTCTATGAACTTCTAGTGTGGGTATCACTTATAGTTATTCAAATTTGGTCTCTCCCAGGATCCTATGAGCCCAGCATCTGTGTCTGCTATTTGTGTTATAACTATTCATGTCTTATCTGTTGCTTGACCTATAGCAAATTGGCAATAATTATTTCTTAAATAAATCAATTGAATGAAATATTTGGGCCTCAGTTTACTCATTCACAAGGCTGGCTTGTGCATTCTGTGGTCAGCTTTGCTTAAGGTTGCTTGGTTAAGCTGTAGACTTTGGGCAGAAATTCCCAAACTTTTTGTTTGGAAAGGTCTGTGTTGTGTGGGTTTCTTCTCACCCTTTCCAACCATTTTTATCCAAGCTCATATAGTTGGCGATTTGCAAAAATATATTATGTAACATAGTTTATTTTATAAATAGCTTAGATCCTAGTTTGGATGAATTGCTTTAAAATCATATCTAAATAACCTGACCCAAAGAAATTCTGTTCTGTTGTTCAGCTCAAACCACCTAGTCAATTCTATATTAATGTCATATTTTGCGGCACATTCATCTATCCATCTACTCAACATTTACACCTTGCAACAAATATTTACTTTGTGTCAGGAAAAGTGCTTTGAACATGGACTAGCAGCACGGGCCATGACAAGTACAAGTGGTTAGAGCTGTTTTTTTTTTTTTTTTTTTTTTTTTTTAAATAAAACACAAACCTGTAGCCTAATCTCATGGATTTAATGACATTGGGGTAATTATCCAAGATAAATTTGTTGGACTTGAAGTGGTCTTGTTCTTAAAAAATCTCCTTGGACTTAAAACATATAGGAGGAGATCGGAGCCATTGGAGGTGTGAGCAGAGGCGTGACAGGGACAAACACATTAGAAAAGGATCGCCCTGGCCGCTCTGTGGTTAGGGCTGAGGAACCACAAGGGCAGAGGCACGGCGATGTCGTGAGGCAGTCGCAGTGCCACAGGTGGAGGGGATGATCAGAGCACCACAAACGGAGGTACCTTCCATGTCGGGATATAGTGTAGAGGTAGAGCTGTTCGGCTTTGCTGACAGATAGGATCTGGTGTGAGAGAAAGAGATGTTAAGGGTTTTGTCCTATGCAGCTGGTGGGATGGGGTTGCTGCTTAGTGAGACAGGGAAAGCTGTGAAAGAAGGTGGCTCTAGCAGGGGGACCAGGAGTATGGAATGTTTCTCTTGTAAATCAGCAGCAGGAACTGAAGAATAAACAACATTAAGTTTCACAAATACCTTGGGAATTTTACAAACCACTTTCTACATTGGCTTCACTATGGCTGTGGATGGAGACAAAGAACATTCTATGATTTGATCTTTATCAGAATGTGCTGACTGAGGTAGACCTGCTTCTGTGGGCAGGAGATCGTCACCCAGTGTGGAATAGATTCTGCGCTGGTCCTTGGCTCAGATTTATCCCTTGTCTTTCTCCTGCCCCTCTCTCTATCACAGAGGAGCCGATAATTGCAGGCTGCGTTTCCTGGGCTCCCTGATCAGGGGACTTCGGCTCTGCTGGTATTGGGAGGTCCTCACACGAGACCAGAACATGGGGGGAGAGAGACACCAGGATATTTCTCCTCCTCTTACTCTGACTTGTCAACCACTAGAAGTGGCTGAGTGTCCTTTATTGCACCAGCTCCCACTGGACAGGCCCCCTGGGGTTCTGGCCTCTCTTCGTGCCCTGGGCTCTGGTAAAATGACCTTTTCCCTTTGAGCCTCCACCCTGGGGAGTCTCCAGCTTCTGCAGCTACTAATCTCTGGGTTGCCATCCTGTCCGAGTTTGGCATCTCAGTTTAGTGTCTAGAGTGATTTCTGTTTTCCTGGTTGGTTCCCATAGCCTAAGACTCCGGTGGTGAAACAAAGGGGGAGTCTGGGGTAATTATCAGTGCATCCTCTATTCCAAGGGCACCTGAGAGTTTGACTTGGGTATGTCCTCTAGGCTTGGCTTGTCTGGGACCTGATTGTCCATCTGGGTCAGATGGGCCGTGGGTTTAGTGCCGACCTGGCCCTCATGTACTTGGATCCAGTACTTCTTGGCTGCCCTCCCCCTGCTCAGGTCCTCTTCATGAGAAGCTTGCTCATTTTCAAGGTTTGCCTGTAGATACTTCTGTTTCCAATCCTAGTTTTTGATTAGACCACTTTATGGTGAAAAACCCAACTCAGATTTACTCTGACCTCAAATGATGTGTCTGTGATCCAGTTTTTGTTTTTTCCTCCCACTCTCTTCATTTCTTAGTACATCTATCTTCTTCAGGGTTGTTTCTATCCTAAGGTGGGCTCCTCTTATGGTCTCAAGTTGGCTCTCAGCATCTCACGAAAGTACAAATAAATCCTGGAATGGAGTCTCCCTGGCCCTCATTGGCTCATGGTCTAATTTTCATTGGCCTGCTTAGGTCATGTTCTCATCCCTGGTTGGTCTGCCTTGAGTCATGCTCCCATTCCTGAACAATTCTATGACTAGGTGAGTGATACATTGACGAGCCTAAGAAAACACACAATACCTACAGTATACTGATTATTTAAGCAAATACATGACTGGATGGAACTGGGAGTGGGGTCAATGCCATCCAAACTAGATGTTTCAAAAATGCAGAGTGAAGTTAGTAAGGGAGAAAGGGAAAATGGTTTAGGGAATTCCTGCCCCCCCCCAAATTATCTACTACAGAGGGCAAAGACAGAGTCATTTGAGTGTCTGCTGTTATTTCATCCATGTAGATGAAGGGTTCTTGAAGGGTTTACACTGGACAAATTAAACTTTACAGGGTACATTAACAAATCACAGGGCCACAACTGCCAAATCGGGTAAGTAAAATGATACATTATATATATCATAAGGGTTTTCTAAAACTTCTTATGCAGTAGTAAAACTATTCTTTATCCAATAATAAACAATAAGCAATACACGCACAGGCATATATGTCTGGAAGGAGAAGACAAAGAGAAACAAAAGGGAAGGATGATTTTTTAAAACATCAGCTTTTGACAGAGTAAAAATACATCAGAAAATGAGCCATTCCCGAAACAATGCACAATTAGAACTGAAACTGTCACACCAAATGTGGAGGAAAAGGCTATCAATAGTAAAAAATGTATTGCACTCCCATGAGAAATGCAGCCAAAACTTCATTTGCTAATTCCATCTCTTCATTTTGCAAAATGGTAACTGTGGCAACTGAAATACACTAGAAAGGTCTACACCTCTGTATACACCTCGATTTGTCGCAGGTTGTTTATTTGTCGTGCTTTTTCATATAGGCCAGTGAGCAGTTAAATTGAACAAAGCTTCCCTGCATGCCTGTCCTTCTTCCTATTTCTCTTTTTCTCTCTGGGTTTGGCAGGTGCCTAGATTTTTATCTTTGCACAGGACGATGCAACGGCAGATGATCGGGTAAAAACAGCAGTGAGAACAAAATCCCACATACAACCATAACTTAAAAAAAAAAAAACACATGAAGCAAACGGTAATTGACTTAATCCTATTCTTACTGTTAAATCATAGCCAATTATAAAATAAGAAGAAAGTGCATGAGTCTTAGTGAATGGGGTTGATTGATAACAGGGAGTGGGACTGGACGGGATTCCTTATTTTACTTTGGCATGTTTTTTTGTCTCTTTGCCCAAGTAAACTCTTACTTTTCAAGCTTCATTAGACTATTGGAGGTTTGAAGAAGCTACTGTTCTGACAGAGCTTAAATGCTGAGGTTGTTCTTTATGTTAATCACACTTAATAATTCTGAGATGACTTTTTTTCCTATACTGACTTGGAAACCACCACAACAGCAATAAAAATAAAACAGAGATCTGAGATCTGGGAGATCTGAAATCTGAGTTGTGAGATTCAGGTTCAACTGGTTTTCTAGCATAATGATTGGGGAAATGTTTCTGTTAGCCGTGAGAGTTAACAACCCCCGTCCGAACTCAGTGGCTAAAAATAACAACCATGTATTATTATTCCTGTCAAGTCAATACCTTTGATGGGTGGGTCCCCACCTCTGGGCTCACTCATGTCTCTGTGGTCAGCTGGAGGGTTGACTGGGACTGGCTGGCCCAGGACGATCATGGCTGGGATGGATCAGCTTGGCTCTGTGTGGTCTCTCATCCTCTAGCAGGCCAGCCTGGGTTTGTCAGGTGACAGTGGCAGGGTGCAGTGGAAGCTGGAAGTCTCTTGAGGCCTGGAGTCTGGACTGGAACATATTCTCTTCGATCCCCCCTATCTGTGAAACCAAGTCCAAATTCAAGAGGAGGGAAACCGATCATTGCCTCTTGGTGGGAGGAGCTACAAACTCCCCTTGGATGCAGGAGGGAAAGAATTGGGGCCATATTGGCACCCATGTCCCACAGAAAACTTGAGTATGCTCGGCTCACACAGTGAACACCTTATTTTGGGGGGAGGGGTGTAATATAAAAGTAAACATTACCTAAAAAAGAAGTTCCCATACCCAATTTAGAAACAATCTGATTTATTAAAATAAAAACATTGCCCCCTCATCCTTTTTCAGTTTTCTCATTTCAATCATTTGTTGATTTTTCCACTCAATGTAAAGAGATAAACTTTTATATTAACTTACTTTTTTTGTTTTGATTCTACTTGAATTATTTTAGGCTTTGTTTATTACTATATAACTGTGGAGTCTGAGCTTTTAATATCATGGGAATATTTTCTATTCTTTTGAGTTAGTTATAGGTATCTTAAAATTAACTGCTACTCATGGTAGAATACTTTAAATTATTGTGCGAAGGGGGAAAATAGGATTCCATTATTCACTTCTGTAAGAAATGATGAGTGAGTGCCGCCTGGGTGTGAGCGGCTGGGCTAAGGGCTGAGGATACAGTGGAGAGCAAGACAAAATCCTGTTCTCATGGAGCTTACATTTGACTGGGTGACCGACAAGAAGTGAGCAAACCATGAGTGTCTCAGGTAGGGGTACAGGGACGAGGCAGGGAGTTGGAGAGTTTCGTCTCAACAGAGTCGGTGCCACCTGCATTTACAGGAGCGTGGAGGAGGCAAGAGGGAAGCAGAGATTATCTTAAGGAAAAGAAGTCACCCAAGCAAAGGGCCAGTGGAGAAAGGTTCAGGGTAGAGCAGACCTTGATGAGGCCTTCAGATGCCTGCAGAGAGTGTTCTAGGGAGAGAAGCCCATTGTAGCAGGCACCACACCCGGTCTGCCGCTGTCCACTGAGCATCGCCAGCCTGTGGTGTGCTTTCCTCCTAGTGGCAGCACCTCCATCTCTGTGGGAGGGCTGCCCTCACGCTGCCAGAATTCACTCTGCTCCCAGTCCCAAGGGGTGGAAGTTCTGGCAAAGTACGTCCTCTGGGGCAGCCCTGCCAGTCCCTGAGGGGCGCAGGGGTACTGTTCTCCAGCTTCCTTGCCCCAATCGCAGCACCTCCCCAGGACCCCACTGCAGAACTCAGCTGGAGTTGTCCTCATTGGAGCTTTGCTTGTCATTCTTGTTTGTTTTTTCTTCCCTTCCTGGTGCCACTTCCTTACTCTCCTGGTTTTTCCTGGAACAGTTGCTAATAAATGGCTCTCACATGGATTCTTGTCTCTGGAGATGATTCTGATTTTTTTTAAGGTTTTATTTATTTATTTTTAGAGAGAAGGGAAAGGAAGGAGAAAGAGAGGGAAACATCAATGTATGGTTGCCTCTTGCACGCCCCCTTCAGGGGACCTCGCTTGCAACCCAGGCATGTGCCCTGATTGGGAATCAAATGGGTGACCTTTTGGTTTGTAGGCCCACTGCACTCAATCGGCTGAGCCACACCAGCCAGGTCTGCAGATGACTCTGAGGTACCCAGTCCTAGGCAGCCAGTTATACTGGAGCATAGCAAACAAAGGAGGCATGAGATAATGTTCCAGAGAGAGACAGATTAGGCAAGGTGATGCAGCTGCAGTACAAGCAAGGGGATGACATAACTTTATTTTATTTTTTTTAAAAGACTACTCTGTTTGCCAGAGTGATGATGGCTGGAGAGAGAATTGGTTGGAGGAGGGCAAGAGTAAAATCTCAAATTAAATCCACAGCCAGTTATCCCCCCTGTGCTGACATCTCTACCAATTTTTATATTATCTTTTCAATTGGGATAAAATGATCTACCCTCTGGCGATGCCTCAGAGATGATAGGAGGATAAAAAGATGATTTAAACTTCTTAAGAGTTCTCTGGAAAAGAAGTACCCAATAAAAGCCACTATTATTATTGATTAAAAATAAAAATAGCAATGCAAGCTCATAACCAGCCTCTGGAGAGTTTTCTTACATTAATGGGAAAATTAAGTGTTATATTAAAGACTAAAGCAACTAGATAGGTTCCTCTTTTGTCCTCATTCTTTTGCTGCTTTGAGGGTGTGTCAGAGCAAATAGTTGACAGCAATGTCTGTGCTCTGTCCCAAGCTGGTTCACCTGGAGTGCAGGTGAGGGTCTTTTTAAAAAGGGCAGTGACAAAAGCAATGGTTTGTGGGTTTTTTCTTTTGGGGGGGAAGGAATAAATTATTTGAAATTAGAATATATAATTTATGGTTTTGTAGATTCCCTTACATTCCTCTTCCCTGTCTCAATTTAAACTTTTTTGTGCTGTAAAAATTTTATTAAAATATTTTTCTGTTAAAAAAAATCAACCTATTGTATCAATGCACATAAAACTGATGTTTAACAATATTGGCTCATGCTCTAGATACACACACACACCATCTCCTTACAGAGAAAATGCATTTGTGTTTCTGTGTGTGTGTGCTGCTCACTCGCATGCATGCTTGGTGGACTTTCTCTGCTCTCTGAAAGCTTCTTGCATCCCAGTGTTCGGAACATGACAGATGGATCAGCAGTGGCCGAGAAGCAGTTACATGTATCTGGCCAGCAAAGCATGGCTTTGATTGTATGTTGGGTCGTCAGCCAGCCACACACCAGAACTATCATTTTAGGAGACTGGAAAAGAATTATTCAGTGTCAATGGGAAGAGGGAAATGCAGGGAATGAAACAGACATTCTGTATGTGTGGGGGGAGTGGGGAGGAGTGAGGAAGACAGAGCAGGAGGTGCAGTATTGGTTCTACTTAGCGAGTTTCCCTGTCCCCTCAGACCTCTCGTTCCTGTCCTTAGAAACACCATTGTTACGTCTTGTAAAAATACTTTCAGTAAGGCCCCAGTGTGGCTGAAGCTTCAGCCAACTTGAGTTCACACAAGAACTCACCCAAAAGCAATGCATTCTGGTATTCAGATTCAATTATTATACCTCAGTTTTCATAATAAAAATCTCTGATGGACAATGGCCTTAGGGTTGTATGTTCATATCTGCAAATAACCCTGTAAGTGCTTCTTATCTAAGTGGGATTTTTTAACCACATAGCAGGTGTAACCTCAAATGCAGTAAAAAATGACTGATGCACTTGACTGTCAGAAGAATAAATATTTAGGCTCGGCACCTGAAAAGATTACATACCTCAGTTAGACCAGCATATCAGAGGTCTGTAGGAAAACATGCAAGTGTT
Source organism: Tonatia bakeri (assembly GCA_004024845.1). Taxonomy (NCBI): domain Eukaryota; kingdom Metazoa; phylum Chordata; class Mammalia; order Chiroptera; family Phyllostomidae; genus Tonatia; species Tonatia bakeri. The sequence continues at coordinate 260,361 of PVIA01001649.1, forward strand.
TGCTTTCGTACTTCTCTGTCAACACCATTCCGGTACTTTGCTGTATGTGTTTTAAAATACGCTCTGCTTGACAAAAGATGTCAAAATTTGCCCAAACGATTCAGTGCAGTCTAGACTCTCCTGTGATGAGAATACTCGGTCAATTTTTTTTTTCCAGGAAGATCCCCAGATTGAGTAAGTTGACTCTCCAATTCCCTTTCCTTTCCTTTCCTTTCCTTTCCTTTCCTTTCCTTTCCTTTCCTTTCCTTTCCTTTCCTTTCCTTTCCTTTCCTTTCCTTTCCTTTCCTTTCCTTTCTCTTTTTTCTCTTCTCTTCTCCTTTCTTCTCCCCTCCCTCCATCCCTCCCTCCCTTCCTTCTCTTGTCTCAGAAGAAAGGGCACTATAGGTCTGTGTCACTTGGCTAGACCTTTGCCATCTTTTAGTGTCTCATCCATTGGCCCCTTGAAGATGGTATCAAGGACTGGCTTTGAAAAATAGTAGAAAGCTTGACAGAGGTACATGCAGTATCACTGACAGTTGCTGCCCATGTAGATTTAGCTATCTCTGAGGCCCAGTTCCCAGCTGCCTCTGCCTCCTTCTCCCTGGTCGCCATCCTCCCCAGTGTCTCCTCTGTGATGTGAGCTGCCATGGGGCTCGCCTCAACTGACTGTGAGCATTCTTACACTAACTTTTGAGGACTGCTTCTTCTGTTCAGTTTTTATGTTTTTT